>NJDC01057930.1:36764-48269 GCA_002245475.1 Calephelis virginiensis
GACATAAAACATGCACATCAGAATACGAAAAACCTAAATTGAACGACTAAAATGTTTTAGATCTGTCAAGCTAAAATTTTAGTTTAGACGTGTACAGCAGAATACCAAACATGATTAGACAGCTCTAAATCTAATTTTAGGTTAGTTTAGACTAGTTTGTACCAAGCGAATCGGCACCATTAACTAAGACCACCACTAGTTAACTATGACTTTTTCAAATGATCACTGTTTCCCAACAATAAAACTATAACGATATCATTATTTATGTAGGTATTTTTAATTTTATGTACTATATGTATAGTATTGGAAGGTAAAAGTTTATGACTCCTTAAAACGCAAACTTTGTCACACCATAAGGTATAAACACTTTTTAACCGACTTCTAAAAAAGTAGGAGGTTTCTCAATTCGACCACACTTTTTTCGGTTCTGATCTTTAGTATTCTACCAACAATTTTCTACTTTTTGCTACATCTAACAGAGATCGACGATTCGGAATAACTAGAAATCTTTTGATCGGATTGATAATTTCAACTTAATGCTTGCTCATTTAGTAGTTTTGACGGCGTCCAAATCGTCACTATCCTCAGTTAGATCTTTAGTTTAGGAACGGAGATTCATGGTATATTTTTTACTTTTCTGTATCAGTTTGAAGGGGTAGTTAATGCATTAAAAAATTGTTTAGTACTGCTGCTGAATTTTCCCATCGTGTGTCAGTTTAATTAGTGACGTTGCTTTAATGCTCCCGGCAGATATGTCATAATGTGGTGGTATATCTGAACAGATACCACTTGGACACAGAAAAGGTTTGCAACACCTTATTTCCTGGTATAGTTTTTAGAAGTGAAAACTTCTATAGCGGCATTGCGCACTTTTTTTTGGAATGGGTAAAAACTTCCAAACTCGCGTCAGGACACGTGATCTAAAATTCGTAAGACGGGTGGAGAGTAAACAGCTGGCGTGGCGTGGCGAGGAAGTATACTCCTCCCTTTTCAAGTTAATATTCAAGTTTTTACTTCTGCTGGCACTCCGGGCATCCCGTCATTTTTTTCTATCAAATTTCTAAACTCAATAAGTTTATAGTTTAAGTTGGGTAACTAGAAACAACTTTAGCTCGCAAATATCACGTTACGGTGGCAAACTGATAAATCTGTAATAGAATTACACGCATATGCTTACTCTATCGTCTAGTAAATCTAAGTCACATTGTACTTATTTTCTTTTGAGTAAGAAATGTAAAAAGTTATATGATTCAATTTCACAATCTTGTCACTGATAGAGTATTGTAGTTTTTGGTCACTGACACAACCTTGACAGTTGCAAAAAATTAGTTCTTCTTGAATGTTTAAAACTGTAATAGCGGTGTCTTGTATCACAAACAGGTTCAAAATTACAAACTTAAAAATATGCTTTAATACGTATACAAATTGCTATTCAAACTTTGACTCAGTAGCTGAGAGGAAAATACATTTAAAACAAAACGAAGATAAAATTATTTGTCAGGTATAACGAAGTTACGAAGTTTTACTTATCATGACTTTTGAATATTTCACGTCATTCAAAAGGCAATCTCCCTAATAATTAGAAACAAAAGAGTTTCAGATACTAGGACAAGAATGAATTAATTAAATTAAACCCAGCGCCCTCCGACTTGCCCAAATTGAACTGTGATAGCAGAGAATCAAGTTTTTGCGGACTTAAAAAAATACGTTTTTAAATTACGTTACTCACTGTCGCGTATTGCTAACTTTATGTTACAGATCCTTGTTTATGACATTTATTTCAAGTGTGACTTTAAAATTTTGTAACAGTATTCAACTGGTGGCGAAACAGTTAAATAGACTATTTTTATAAGAGCAAGAAACAATTAAAACAGTACTTTCTGTGACGTAAAAGTGTTAAAAATTTTGCTAATATTAGGATACTCTGGCAAAAAAAAAAAGTTTTGCTTTTTCAACATAGTACTTAAGGCCTCTATTTGCTATTGTCATATTTCAACTTTAAGGACAGTTTGCAAACGAAGTCAGCAAGAAACTTAGCATCTTAACTTTAGTTTAGTAAGAATATGTAGAGTATTCATAAGCACCACCAAATACATTGTATAAAAATATTAGTCCGTATGTTTTCATTAAATAGGCTATGTCAATTCCATTTAAATCTAATTCAATATTTCAGAGGTTCGTGCATAATTAAACAAAGCTGTTTTCATTTGCATTTTTAACAAAAGCTTCATGTTGTCAGTCCATCTTCTGGGCTCCATGAGGGATTGTATAATTAAATTGTAAATATTGTTTGTTGATAAAAATTGCAAGCTAATGTCTAGTTTCAATCAACCAACTTTTTGCTATATCAGCATAGACATTATTATTTATTATTTGTCATAGCAAGATGTCAATTATCGCTTATCATCCGGAAATATTTGACTAATAAATGTCAAAAGATTAACTTATTCTGTAAGTTTCAGGCATGAATAATACATCCCAATAGAAGCCTATTTTAATAATTTTGTTTTGAAATAAGTCTGGCAAACAGCTGAGGTGCGGGGAATTAAGAAACTGCTTTCTTATTGGCCCTTGCAATGACAACACGTCATATTCATAAACAGATATGTAAGATTAGGGATGAGACATATTTAATACTAACAATATATTTTATCGATATGCGTTTATTTTATGAAGTAGGTACGAGATTTTAACCGATGATATCGCATTTTGTTATTGCACGTCACATCACAGCTATGTAACTCAACGTCTCAAAGTCACACATTTTTGCGGTTGAGAGTAATATCCGTACTTGAATATATTAGGTCCTTACATCTGTAATTGGCGTTTTGTAGGGGACGAACATAAGTCGAATATTTTTAATGTAATATATTTATTTAATCAAAGTATGAATCATTGTTTCCTATGCACATTTGCTATCTCATAGATAATTCATTGATCTCTCTACTAAAAAATCATTCGAACGGGATACAATAAAATCATTGGACGTAGTTTAGACTGCCCCATCCCAATTCCGAATTTTTTCGAATTTATTCGGGATAAATAAATAAAAATATCGATAAAATAGATTGGCACATTAGTCTATTACTAGCTGTATGCAAACGAAAGTGATAGCTTGAAAATCACATGTGTAAGAAAGGGATATAAACCCGCACCTAACTATGACTGACCAGTGTATGATTAACTCCGATAAACATCAAATAATTCAAAATGTAATTATAAATGTTATTATTTTTAATTAACCTACGGAAAGTTGTACCATCTTTTCGGTAATTTGAAGTACGGCTGTCTTTACCGTACCTACCATTTAATTGAACAAACAGTCCCTTTATATCTATTTTTTTATTTTTTATACAATAACGCGACAATGTTTACAGTTCACAAACCTGGTCGATACTGTTCATATCTTTTTAAGTAATAAGCTACATTAGAACAATTACACTTATGTGTTGACAGATCCGTCTTGCCTTATATGCGGCGTCTATTGGGATGTATGGTTGGGATGTATGGTCGATGGTTTCAGGGGTTGGCACAATTAAAATCCTGATGGCGATTCGCAGTCGTCAAGGCCTATTTTTTATTCAAATATTTTAAATGTATTGAATACAGTTATTATTTTAATATGCACTGTAAACTTTATAAATGAATTCCCTAGAAGGTGATCACGTATGAAGTAACTCTAGAAGCATTAACAAATTGCACCTCATCTCTTTAAAAAATATTTTATCTTAAATCTTATGGAAGAGGTAAAAGAAGCGAAAATATTGTTCACTTCTATTTTTCCACTTCCTTATTCCCTTGCGAAAGTGCAAGTAACGGCTATGATATATTGTCTGATGTGTAATAACACTGGGGATATTTCAAACTGTGTTTTGAAGCGTTACAAAATATATTTTACCTTAGGAAGAATTTTCTTTAGTTTTATACTATGATGTGATATTTGTGCAAGGTTTTATTAATTGTTTAGTACCTCCTTAGAACATATTGAATGATCGAGTTCAAAAGTAGCTTATAACCTTTTCCAACAAGTGTGGTGTTAAAATGCGAAAGGGCATGCTCCGCTGGTTCGGTCATGTAGAAAGAATGACAGATGAAATATTGACAAAGCAGATATACAATGCGAATGTGGATTGATGTAGGTACCCGGGGAGAACAAGGTTGACATTCCACGATTAGATCACTCGGATATTATCCAAGGGAGGTGTCAAGAGTCTAAGAAGCCGGCGTGTTTGTATGAAAAGGGTAATAAATGGGAAGGAAGTCAGACAGGTTTGTCATGATCGTCAGGCAATTGATACTCTCTGCCTACCCCATAAGGGACTTGGAGTGAAGATATGTATGTATGTGTGTATGTACAACCTTTTCCAGTATTGTAATGCACATCATACATCCATAAATTTGTCTCTATTTGTGCACTGTAGTGTAATTAACAAACATATATACGAAAACATCCAAACGACTGCACGTCTTCATTGGCTTCTCCTATTATTGTTTCAGCTTCTAGCTTCCCGCTTGTTGTTTTGGGATCAACGATAATACCAGAAATCTGTTTTGTGACTAGTGTTTCAGGGATTGAGGTGTAATTGACTAACAAAGATAATTTGAAATATCTTAACAATATTTAGTACTTTTGAAATCAAAAGGAAGATAAGAGCTATGAGTTGGAATGGGTTTCCAATACAACTTCAAATTACTTCGTGGAACGTAATGAAGAAATACGTACATAAATGTAAGTTTTGTATTAAACTCAAAAACATGTTTCATATACATAAAAACACTAGTATTAAATCATCGAATGAGCAAAATAATGCAATTTAAATTCTCTGGAAAATACTATAGCACTAATGCTTTTGTTGTTAAATTTGGTTTCTGAAACAATTCTTTTTAATATCTGAAAATCTTACCAAACTTGAAGTAGATACTATTAACGTAAATTTAAACACACGCTACGGTAAAAGCTCCTGATGTTCCCGTAAAGAATCCTACTGAGCTTAAGATTGCATTTGCATTTCAAAAGGGTACAGAAGCATTTTAATGGAAACAGATGATTGAATTCAAGACAAACGTAACCTACCAATTCAGTTTCTCTTTTAACCAGTGGTAAGCCTATTAATAGTCAAGGAGAATAAAGAGGTTCAGGTAAGTTCTAATCAAGGGAACTATACACCTATCGAATATTACATTCTATAACGGCGGCATCCGATCCTGAATGAGTGGGTTATCTGAGTAGCCACCACTGCTCATTGACATCGGCAACAACAGGAGTTAGCGGAGTTAGTAGCAAACGTGATGTTGATCTCGAAGAAAGTTATCAAACCTCCTTCTAGAAGCCCTTGGGTCAGATTTCGGTGGAAAAACCATGCCAGACCTAATCCAAAATTTAGTTATTTGTTTAAAGAAAATACGTAAGGATTTATAAGGATATGAAGGTCGTGGAGATGGACAGCCTATATAAGAATATCTATGTGTCCTCTGACATACATACCTTCACTCCAGTGGCAAACCTCATGATCCTGGCAAACATGCCTGACTTCCGACACATACATTACCCTGTTTATACAAACACTTCGGTTTCAGAGACTCTTGAGACCACCTTCAGATAACACCCGAGCACATGTCCGAACCAGCGCAGCATGCCCGTTGATGAGACTGTTATTAAAGTGAATTTACTATTTGCCATATCCTAGGATCACGACAGTTACGAGTGTTGAAGTCATCTCGGCAGAAATAGGTAAGTAGATATTGAGATGGTGGTAATAACTAACCGAGCGAGTCATCGCAAAATTTAAATGTCTCATCTTGATTACAGTTTTAGAGACAAACGAGCCGGCGTTCGTCTTTTACGAATTGAACTGTACTCTTCATAGAACCCTGGAACCATTATGGGGAAACTACTAGATTTCTCATAAAGAAATCATACTGAGCTCAAGATTGCATTTGCATTTCAAAGGATTAGTGAACATTTTAATGGAAACAGCTTATTAAATCCACGATAATAAGAGCTTTCAGTGCGTGCGGCCAAGCGTGAGCGACGAATTCGGCTTGTTTAATTAGTGGGACCTCGTGAGCTGACTATCAATCACGGTAATTGCATGCTGATTTAAAAGAGCTTGTTATTTTAAAGGGAGTTTTAATTTGCATTCGATGAGTGTGAAAATCGGTGTTCAGGTTTATTAATTCAGTTCAGTTATTTTATATCTGCGTTGATTTGCATAATTTCATTTAATGATAATTTAGAGTTTTTAGATTTTGATAGGTGAGTCATCATTTGTTTTGGTTAGTGGAAACTAGCGGTTTGTACGCGTATAGTTACGAAAATCGCCTCTGTGGTCTAGCGGTCCGGGTGTTAGACTTGACTGCATGAGGTCCCGGGTTCGAATCCCGGGTCGGCCAACAAAAAGAAAATTGGATTTTTCCAATTTTCTAATAAAAAAAATGTTGGTCGGGATTGGAAATGTGCCCGGTGGGCGATAGGCTTGCCACCTATCACATTGTGGGACTTAGTGTCTTCGGCTAGTCGTGGGTGTACCTCTGCCTACCTCTTCGGGGATATGGGCGTGAAGATACTTAGTTACGAAAATTGTTATAAAATATCTGTTAATATTGACGACAATCTGTAACTGGCTATTTTGTTCTATATTCCTGTTATATTGAGGCTGTTGGTTTTCGTTAAATAAATTAATTACCACTTTTTATCTTTGAAATGGGTTTACTTTTACATAATTATTAATTTACTAAATACCATGCAATGCAATGCTTAAGTATTTTTTCAATAATTTCGAACAAAAACCCTACTACGAGACTAGTGATTCTGATTGTGAAATGAGTAAGTAAGCTTTATAACTCACGTTTAAGAGTATCTTCACGCCCATATCCCCGAAGAGGTAGGCAGAGGCACAACCAGGGCACCCACGACTAGCCGAAGACACTAAGTCCCACAATGTAATAGGTGGCAAGCCTATCGCCAACCGGGCACATATCCTATCCCGAGCAACATTTTTTTTAATTAGAAAATTGGAAAAACCCAATTTTCTTTTTGTTGCCAGACCCGGGATTCGAACCCGGGACCTCATGCAGTCGAGTCCAAGAACTGAACCGCTAGACCACAGACGCGATTAACTAACTCACGTTTCATTTACAAAAGCTGCAAGATGTTCCTTGATTTTATCAAAAATGTATAGTTTTAGACTTTACATGCAAGCAATGTATGTAAATTGTAGTACGAGATAATGTATGACAGCAATGGGATTTAATTTATAGTAAAAGCTTTCCCTCGAGGTGTCCCTAAAAGCTAGCGGAAAAGTTCCATTTAGTTTTATATACGGCATTTAGGATTTTAAAGGGAGTTTAATATGTTTGGAGATAATGGCGGATTTGTTTTCATATAGTTTAATTTATTAGGGTTCTCGAGGAAGTTCCCGAACAAACAGTTAACGGGACATTTGTTTGTGATTCGTGTGTAATATTTTATTGTAAGGGTGCTGTACACGTATTAATGGAGATTTAATCTTTTGTATTTAGTATTCAGCGACAAATATCCACTATAATAACAATATGTTGTCTTTATAATGTGTTTAACCATAACAATGTAAAATACATAATAAAGTAAAGACAAATAGTGATACTTGTGTACAAAAGATATTTTGTTTATTTTAGCACTTTTTCCGTTCTCATTTTGTTACACACTAATCAAAATTATTTTAAATTATTTCTATATTATTTCAAAAGAAGTAATTGAACTTCTCATGTTGGTCTGGGCTCCTTTGCAGAATAGACTACCTGCCTTCCTGCCAGGCAGCTCGTAAAATGCGAGCACAGGTTTACCGTCACTAACGCCGTGACATCTAACAAGGTAAATTTATTCTGTTATCTGTTTAAATATTTTTATGTATTAGTATCGTTGACTAACACCCATAACACAAGCATATAACTTGCTCACTTTGGGGTTACATTCAATTTGTGTGTCTTGTCCAAGCGGTATTTATTATTATTTATTATTTTTGAGGTGCCGGGTTTGATCCCGGGCCGGGCTACAAAAAAATTGGAAAATTATATATTTTTAGTTTTCTAAGAAGGACATTGGATATCGTTGCCCGGGATTGGAAATGTGCCAGGTTGGCGACAGGCTTGCCACCTATCACTTTGTCGGACTTAGTCTTAGCTAGTCGTGGGTGCCCTGGTTGTGAATTTGCCGACCCCTTCGAGGTTATGGGCGTGACGGTACTACACTTTCCTTTATTTATGTTTAATATTTTTCCATGTGATGAGATAGGAAACATGCACACAGCTCTAGAAAAAGGAAAAGAATTGCAGGTTTAGCGGGACACTATAAAACTTGAGAAAAAGCAGTGAAAATAAATATATTTTTTTAGATAAATCTGGAGTCTAATGCTCGCTAACCGCATTCGTAGCAGTGAGATCCGAGCAAGAGTGGGATTGAAAAAATGTGTCGGTGTTGATATAAGAAAGGCTCCATTGGTTCGGTCATGTGGAAATAATGTCAAATGAAAGATTGACAAAGCAGATATACAATGTGAATGTGGATAGATGTAGGTACCCGGGGGAGACCTTGGTTGACATTCCACGATCAATTGCTCTTGTTTTAACCGTACCATCGGTTAATGTCAAGAGTCTCCGAAACTTTCATGTTTGTATGAAACTGTAATAACAAATTCATTAACAGAAACCAGAAAGATCTGCAAGGGTCGTAAGATTTGGCACGCGTTTCTCACTGTCTACCGTGTAAGGGACTAAGCGTGTTGATATGTATGTACAAAAACTTAACATAACTGTCAGTTTACTGACATTCGATTCCAATATTGTTAGTACAACACAATGAACATCTGTGGATCTAGTGTAACATAATTATCGGAGTCGATTTAGGGCTGTACAAAATGTTTTGAATTATGTGCCCGAGTCGCGATAGGTTTGCCAACTATTACATTATGGTACTGACCTATCTCCACACAATTATTTATTCTTTAATGGGACAATCTATCGATGGGTCCTACGTATATGGGTCAATGCAACAATTCGAGCATTTTCACTTTTTTGTCTTAAATGTTACATTTTACCAAGGTCAACAACCTACACTAAAAAAAGTTGACATTTGTAGGGGAAAATGCTTTTTTTCTGCTGCAGTAAAAGGACTAATGTGACACAATTTTAAACGTACAAAGGCCAAACGGTATCCCGCATGTTTGCTTTCGTTTAGGGCCAATTAGTTAGTGTAATTAGTGAATATTATACATGTTATGAGATATAACTTATTAAAACATGATGTTTATACACCATTATAAGTTTAGAAGTCAGAATTTAGTTAATTAACTAAATTCTGACTTGGTAATGTGAACAATAATGAATCGAGTGATGAGTTAGATTGTAACAACGACGAAAATACGAGCACCGAGCTTCGAAAGTATTTAATTTTAAAGAAAGAAAGAAGAAACAAAAAAAAATATTTATTTGCGGAATATGAGTGTTACAAAGATGTTACAAAATTATTTAAGCGTTCCTACATATCCTACCAACTTGTGGTGTGCAAATATCTTAATAGGTTTTTAATTATTTGTTCACGATTTACTATTTACACACTGTTTTTTGTTTGTTTTGAGATTACATGATTATTTATTAATACACACAATTTTTAGAATGTAAATTAATTTATCCCTATCTACCGTAAACTACCACCGTTTCCAAACCTAGCCAGACAGGAGAAGAAACGGCGAAACAAACTCCTGCCCACCCAACATTATTGTTTTCAAGTATTGTCGTATGTATTGTCATGTCGTAATTGTAATTGTTTTCAAGTATTGTCGTATGTTATTAATTTTTATTTACTTAATTAATAGTTAATTATACTAATACAGTATTATATAAATAATAGCTAATACTAAAAAAACATCAATCTGACATTTCACCAACTCCAAAAGGATCAGAGTCATGTCTGTTATTCTTATAAACACAGTTCTTTAATAGCAGAAATAAAACAAAACTTTGGAAATCACGTAAGTAACAAAAATGCATCACAAAAATATCCCAAAATATTTTGTGCTACATTTTATTTACAAAAGGTTTTACTGGCTCCTAGCTGTAATATTAGTTTATTTAATTATTATTATATGCGATTGATAGTCTATATTTTATTCGTGTTTGATATTTGGCATTTGGTTGGTACCTGTTACTTGTGGAATAAACAAGTAGCTATGAAGGGTTCAATTAAAATAGTTATGTAGATATGAATTTAATTAGGCTGTGCTGATTTAAGACTTTGGTCAGACAATTTTACTGGCCGAAATAGAAATAGGACTAAGCTTTTGATGTACCTTTATACCAGCCTTTCCCAAAGTGGGCGATAACGCCCCCTTGTAGGCGCTGGAAGCCTAGAGGGGGGCGGTATAAATCTTGAAAAAAATGTTTTTTTTTAAACTAGGCGCAACAAATATGTTATTGAGGTTATTGACAAGAAAAAAACGAGGGGAGGGGCGCTACAAAACAACTGATCTTCAAAGTGGGCGTTACATGAAATAAGTTTGGGAACCTCTGCTTTATACAGCTAAGTACTTTAATATTAATATTACATATACTTTCCTGCTGCATTCATAATTTATGCTACAATTGAGAAAGCTTAAGACAAACATATTTATACACCATTTGAATGACTTTCTGAATTATTTTAGGGATTTCTTATAATGTTGCAGAAAATTAAAAAAAACAGGAATTTGACTTTAAAAGATGCAAACGAGTTATTGTTTTAACTAAACCAAAAATTCAGAGGGATAAAAAGTGATTGGTCTAAAAATCAAACAAGTTGGTATCAGTAAGCACGAACCCTACATTCTTATTCACAAATTAGGCCCACGTGAAGATGCTTTCTAAAACTACACTAACATTTATAAGCTTTCCGTTAGAGCAAGAAAGAAAGTAGCTGACAGATCTGCAGGTTTATCTTTAAAACTACGTTATAATCAGTTGTTGCCAATTGATCTATCCAAAAAAAATCATGTAATTGTATTATGTCACAAAAACCCTATTCCATCAGTATTACCAAAATTTAGTAGTATCTTATGATAATTCAGTAATTATAATTAGGAATAATGGTAGCAATGAGGGGTTTGTTTTGTTTTGATAATTTTTATTTTTGTTATTTTTTTTTAATTTTCATTTAAAATTTGTAAACAAGTAAGTTTTGGTTGTCTTTTACGGATTTTTTATTATTTTAAAGAAATTTTGTGAAGATTTATAGTATTGATTATTTCTGAGACTATACATTACCAAAAATAAAAACATCAAATTGTTTATTTGAATTTATTTATGTGGCCTATCTGTTTGTTGAAAATATAACTTCAATTAGTAAGATAGTGTATAAGTGTCAATGTGCACTATATCATACATACATATATTCACGCCAAGTCCCTTACGGGGTAGGCAGAGAGTATCGAGTGCCAGACCTCACGATCCTGACAAACCAGTCTTGCTTCCTTCACATTCATAACCCTTTTCATA
>NJDC01057930.1:56090-67536 GCA_002245475.1 Calephelis virginiensis
CTAGACTACCAGCAGCAGTCGCACAGAGTTAAGGTTTAAGAACTTCAAATGTTTTCAGTCTTCCAAAGTGTTTTTCTTAAAAAAATATATTTCAGGTTATACAATAATAACTTAGGTACTGCGTTACACACAATGTAGCAGAGATAAATCTGAACGGCAAGAGATATCACCTCGCAATTCGTCACTCCCACCGCTAAGGCTACGATAATTAAAGGCATCTAAACTTTTTTCACCGTCAAGACCAATAAAAACTCTAACACATTGTGATAAGACTTAAATTTGAGTGAAACTAAACAATGGAGACGTTGGCATTGAGTTGTATCGAGAATATTAATGTCGTAATTATTATCATTAAAGAAGATTGAAATGGCTTAAGAGTCGTATCAGATTTTATTATTTTGTTTTTAGTAACTTATTTTGGACTCAATGCTTGTATTTAGTATTTGTATATTTCAGTAAGTGGCTCAAATGACATTTTTGGTGGTATTGTGGTATAACAGTATATGGAAAACAATGACACACAGTTAACAAGATCATGGATCTTCTTATGGTAAGATATATCTATGACCTATAGATGGTAGATGAAAGATGCGTCACTATGCTATGATCAGAATGTTAGGCCAATTGTGCAAATGGAACTGCAGTCGGGTTCTGTTTAAGCAAAAAAATTGAAGAAATTGATTCTGAATTTAAGAAATAATTGTTACACCGTGAATAAAATAATTCTGGTATCATCTATATTTGTAACTAGGCAAAGACTATCCTAAGACAAGATGATTCAATCGAAAATAACGGGGAAAATTTGCTGTAATCTTTCACGATTGACAAGTATTTCTTCAACCTTAATAATCATAATAAATGTTTTTACTTTGTTTTCGCCTAACTAGCCAGACCGATAAATAAATGAGAAATATTTGTACAAGTTGAATCAGAATTAAACCTACAGAATTACTATTTCTTTTTCTCGCTGTCCTGGCGTCCTGACAAAAGCGGAGGATTTTCAGCTTTGCACCGCCATTTTTCTCGGTCTTAAGCATTCTTTAATGTAAGGTTATTATTGGTTTTCATTTACACTGGCGCTGTTTTTATTTTTTATTGAAATGTCTTAGGACTAATATGTGTATATAAAATATTTCGGATATATATTTATCGCCTCTGTGGTCTAGCGGTTCAGGTGTTGGACATGTTTCTCGGGATTGGATAAGTGGTTGGCGATAGGCTTGCCACCTATCACACTGTGGGAATTAGTGTCTTCGGCTAGGCGTGGGTGCCCAGATTGAGCCTCTGCCTATGTCTTCCGGAATATGGGCGTGAAGATACTTCTATGTATTTCGGAGTTTTGCTCAAGAACTTCTTTGATTCAATCACTGCCACAGGGTACTTATTTAAAGAACTGATGTGTTGCTAAACTTTCAATTCACTAAATTTTAATAACGAGCGGTGTGCTTCGTCTGAGAAACCAAATTATCAAGTAGGTAGTTGCCATGAGATAGTGAAATCGAGAACAGAGACGTATTTTCAGCTCCACGTAGATTAACGTTATCTTTCGTTACTTAATTAACTGGAAGTTAAAAATTTGCTTTTGTTCGTAAATTTATTTTTAATTCAGTTGACTTATTTCGAAAAATCAGGTATATCATATACGAACGAATAAAATGAACTTCTAAGACATGTGAACTTCTAATCACGGTAAAACATCAAAAAACCGACTCCACTTATTTCACTATAACATATCGATTCGATAATTCATTTTTAAGGAGGTAGCTAATGAATCGGAGATTTTATTTGACGGGTATTTTTGCACTTAATAACGTAAATTTTGCTATGTTTGTTATTGATATCATTGTTAATGATCATCACATACATTTTATCTTATTTTTATTCACATTTATTTACTTTTACTTATTTATATTATAAAAAAATCCCATCAAAATCGGTCCGTTATTCACAGACTATTAATGTAACAACACAAAAAAAACAGTCGAATTGAGAGCCTTCACCTTTTTAGAGTCGGTTTACACAAAGAACACATAATAATAGTAATTAAAAGCAGAAAATTATTAAAAAACATCGGTATTACTGTTTCCTGGTATGGCTGTTTATTAAATTTATTCCGATAACTATTTGAGTATTTCTCTGTATTATTTATTATCATTGACTGTATCATGTTGGTAAAGTATATTTGAGTTATATGTTCAGTGATATTTATATTTATATGTTATTGAAATTATAATTTATATAAAGTTAATTAATTCATATAAAGTTGGACACTAAAAAAAGGTTTTCAAGTTAACTACTTAACTTATTAGTTACTTAAATGAATTAATCGAATTGGCGTTCCTACTGCCAATAAAACTGATTTGTTAATTACAACTAACTTAAACAGTTACTAAACTAAAGTAACAAAACTAAAGTAAAATGTATGACTAATGATATTCAACAGTTTTTGTTCTTAATTACTACCTCTTAGTTTAATAATTAATTAAAGAATATAATTTCTGTCTCCATCTAATGCGTTGTAGGATGGGGTGAAGAAAGAGCGTGTTTTATCCTGTCCGAGTATCCACTCGTTTCACAGTGGTAGTTTGGATTTCATTTTGGATTGTTTCGAATCTGCACTCACGCATTGAAGTTACCGTACATTTGGACGGGCCGGGACGCATCGCATCGCAATCGTCCGCCATGAGAATACACATTGTATGGAGCCACGCAAGTTAAGCACTACGCGCAATTTCCTGCTCAGCACTTTGCCCATTGCGGCCTACAGTAACCAAAGAAGAGAGTAAAAATTACACTTATTATGTGAATATGTTAGCCCCTAATGACATTTTGTCGCAAATTTTTTGGCATCTACCAGATTAGCCACTTTCCACAGTTGACGATTTTATAGTAAAGTTCCCCTCCTCTTATGTAGTCTACTCTTCGGTACTAAGTAACAAAAATCCGTCGATATAATGCGGCCCAACCTGCCTGTGAGGTTTGGAATGCGATGCGCCCAACTCGAAACGGGAAACCCCATTAACGGTGTGCGCTGTTCTTTATAGGGACATGCACATTGATTTAGAAACAAATCATAGAATAAGATACATGAACAAGCATATTTCTTACAGAAGCACTTCGAAACAATAATGGCGGCGTTTTTAATGTTTTAGTTATTTGTTTGTTCAAATCAATTTATCTATAATTTATCAGCATTCAAGTATCAAAGGATTAAACAACTATCTCAGATACAGATTAAGTAATACAGGGGCTGTTTCACATCACGTTAATTCTGAACGTGAGTAGACTCCGGCCCTGGCGTGATGACTGCTAATTTTGCACTGACGACGCGCGCCCGGATTTATGGCGTATTTAGATAGATTGAATTACAAGCTATATTTTATATGTATTGTCATGGGTTTTGTTGTTAGCAAGCAAAGGTTAGACTAGCATTTGTATTTGTTGGGAAATAAGTGGAGGTTATAACTTCCACTTCTACATTTTTATGTTATTCGATTTTGGAAATTATTTTTTTATTAGAAAGAATATATTGATTGTAGGCTAGCGGTCCAGCGTGGGACTTAACATCTAGAGGTCCCAGCTTCGATCCCCGGGTCGGGTAAAAAAGAAATATATTAGAAAACACATATTTTCAATTTTCTAATAAAAATAACCGGTATTGGATATGTGCCCGGTTGGCGATAGGCTTGCCACCTATCACTTTGTGGGACTTAGTGTCTTTGGCTAGTCGCGGTTGCCCTGGTTAGGGCTCTGATTACTGGCGTGAAATCGAGGGGAATACTTAGTTTCAGATTGCAACAGAAGGCGTCTTTTGCATCTGTACTGCGTTTTAAAATTATAAAGTTAAAAGTGGTCTAGCAGTCCAAATATAACTCCGCTGTTGATAGAATACTGTGAAGAAACTTACCTGGGAAAGGATTTACCGCATTACTTATCGATAGCGATAATGATGGCATATGCAAATAAGTAGACTTGCATATTAGGCCAACACAAAGGCCACAAAACAACAGCGCACCTATAAGATATATGGCATCTGCCGCAGTTATTGACTAAGGCCAAATACATATTGCTATCATTAATTAACTTTCCTGTCCACCTTTGATCAACCTATGCGTACCTACTTTATGAAAAATGGGTGTAATTAAGCTGAGAACTTAATAATAATAATATGTTTTCTTGTTATATCACAATAGATTGACAACTTAGATTTATGAGTTGAAAATCAATTATAGAGAGAATTATGTTATTTTTTTAAAGAACAAATTGTACGAAAACACTTTTTATTTAATAAAGGACTGTATCACTTAAACTCTTTAAGTGATACAGTCTACTATTACATCTACATTTTACAATATAATAAATTAAATTTTATTCCCTGTAAACCTTTTTATATATTTTGAATTGAGCGTAAATATTTTAACCGACTTTCAAAAAAGGAGATTTTATAATCGACTCTTATTTGTTATGTATGCTAATTAATTTCTCTGCTATTTTAGAATTGATTTCAAAAAATACTTTTCTACATAAATATGCGTATTTCTTAGGTGGTCCCGTTGCTAACAACGTTGCCCGCGTTAGTCCGGACGCCATTGCAGAATAGACCTTCTGCCTTCCGTCCAGGCAGTTCGTAAAAGGCGAACATAGGCTTACCGTCATTAACACCGTGATATCTTACTAAGTGGTAGAGTTTCGTAACGATTCGCCCTGATTGGTACCACCGCCTTATCTATTCTTGCCGCCACAACGTCAATGCTTGCTGATAACCTGTTCCGGTTTGGAGGACAAGGTCGCTAAAGGTAAACTAAATTTTGCTAGGGGCCAAACATCCGCGATTCAGGTTGTCAACGCACCATAACCACCTTTGGTGTCTTAAAGCGGCGTGAATTTCTCACCATCAGAAATCCGTCAGCTTTATTGTCTTCCGATATCTGAAAAAGTCTATATCTGATGATGGAAGACGGCAAATCGAGAAAAACATTTAATTTTTGTCTTCTTAGATGACATAATTATTGAAATCAAAGTCGTTCTTTTACAATTTTACTCCACCTAAATTTTATAATATTCTAATTTTGTATCCAAAATAGAGCAAACAGTTTTTCTATTATGATCAAACACGCGCTTTTAATTGATATACCAAACTAGTGCTACAATAATAATTCAATCGCCTCTGTGGTCTAGGTGTTCAGGTGTTGGACTTGAACACACGAGATCCCGGGTTCGATTTCTAGGTCGGGGAACAGAAAGAAAATGTGGCGTTTTTAATATTCTAAAATTGTTGCTTGGGATCCGATTTTCAATAGGCTTGCATTGGGGCATTGGGGCATAGGCATTGGGGTACCTAGTGTCTTCGGCTAGTCGTGGGTGCCCTGGTTGTGCCTCAGCTTATCCTTTCGGGGAAATGGGCGTGAAGATACTTTTTTTTTACTTTAAAAGAACTGTAAAGGTACACTGTTATTTTAAACAAAGATATCAAAAAGCGTTGGTCTAGGAGCTTAAAGTCTTCTCGTATTTTTTTTCATAGCTCTTTATAAAGAATCAGCTAAACAAGATTGGATATAATGACACTTTAAATAGCGCAGGAAACTACTAACATAGTATAGGTTCGAAGATAAAACCATGTATGATTTTACTAGATAACAAATATCAATATATTCAAAGCAGCTATTTTGTTACAAATTACAATTTATGGTAACATCATTATAGATTATCCAACACAAAGGTAGTTTCACATTACGATATTCAGAACGTGACTAGACGTCCCTTTTGTTACGACTGATAAATAATTTTGTATTGACGCTCTGTGCCTAGATTTTGTACCTATAAAGTGCAATGACTCACGAATCGTTGTTGTCTCAAACTATTTAGTATTATTAGGTACTTAAATGTTTCACTTTAGATGAACCTTTCAGAATTCAAATAATTAATCAATCAGTTTTCGGTTTTAATAAAGAGATACAATGTATGTATGTCTACTAAAGTTAAAAAAAGAAAAATAAAGTAAAATAAAGTATCTTCACGACCATATCCCCAATGAGGTAGGCAGAGGCACAACCAGGGCACCTATGACTAGCCGAAGACACCAAGTCCCGCAGTGTGATAGGTGGCAAGCCTATCGCCAAACCCTCACATATCCAATTCCGGGCAATGCCATTTTTAATAAAAAAATAATATACTAATGTAGTGTAATGCTCGCTGACCGTATTCGTAACAGTGAGATCCGAGAAAGAGTGGGATTGAAAGAAAATTTCGGTGGTAAAATAGGAAAGGGCCTGCTCCGCTGGTTCAGTCATGTGAAAGCCATGACAGATGCAAGATTGACAAAGCAGATATGAAATGCGAATGTGGATGGATTTAGGTACCCGGGGAGACCAAAGTTGACATTCCACGATCAAAGCGCTCGAATATTATCCCAGTGTGGTATCAAGAGTCTCTGAAACAGGCGTGTTTTTATGAAAAGGGTGAATAAGGTAAAGGAAGCCAGATGTCTATATGTAAAATTGAGGATACTCATTTTAAATTTACTTAATTTATTCATTTTAAGTTTTTTTACTGCCCAACCCAGGGATCGAACCCGGGACCTCAAGAAGTCAAGTCCGACGGCGAACCTCTAGACTACAGAGGCGATTCGGCTAAAATAAACGCGCTCTTTGTATGTTCGCACCTGGTCCGTAAGCCAGCGGCAGATTTTCACGACCAAGTTCCTCTCAGTCGATAATTCGTAAAATGCTTCAGAGAGTCGCATTATGAAGCGTGTTATATATATATATATATTTCATATTTGTGTGACCAGCTTACGTATAATCCACCACTTTATAATTAGCTGGCAATTTTATGTCTTCAAAATATTACATACATACATACATACATATTTTCACGCCAAGTCCCTTACGGGGTAGGCAGAGAGTATCGAGTGCGATCCTGACAAACCTGTCTTGCTTCCTTCACATTCATAACCCTTTTCATACAAACACGCCGGTTTCGGAGACTCTTGACACCACCCTCGGATAATATCCGATTGATCCGAAGAATGACAGAATGACAGATGAAAGATTGACAAAGCAGATATACAATGCGAATGTGGATGGATGTAGGTACCCGGGGAGACCAAGGCAGACATTTCAAAATATTAGTCTAACTTTAATTTGATCAATTTTTGAATCGGTAATAAATGATTAAAAAAATATTTTTTTATTACGTTCGTGGGCGGCTACCACTGCTCAATCCACCCTCGGAGCCGCAGCTGACGTTTACAACGCTTTATAATGCGACTCTCTGAGGCATTTTACGAATTATGAACTAAGAGGAAATAATTGACGAAAATTAACGCCTAGCTTACGGACTATCTGTATTATTTAAATGTTTCGTAAAAAAGTATCATATCTTCACGCCAAGTCCCTTACGGGGTAGGCAGAGAGTATCGAGTGCCAGACCTCACGATCCTGACAAACCTGTCTTGCTTCCTTCACATTCATAACCCTTTTCATGCAAACACGCCGGTTTCGGAGACTCCAAAAACTTAAAAAAGTATCCACCAGCGATTAGCCAGTTAAGCTCTCTCAGTTATATTTAAAGTTGTTTTTGTGTCATTTTTTTCGTATTTTATTAAAAAAGTATTTTTTAATTTATAAACTAACTTTTAATATTCCAATGTAGTAAATATATAGTGCGTAACAGTAACAGTAACTGCCTATCTCACCACCGAAAGCCTAAAACCAATACTATAAGTATTGGTTTTCAGGTTTTCGTTTAATCGGCTCGCAACCAACGCTGCCATACATGTCAAATAGCCAAAGCTGCCAGCTCTTATTACCAATTTACTTTATAGTGTAGTGTAACACATTCACAAGACAGGTTATTATTTTACCTCAATTCTAAAGAACTTTCCCAAAGTTGAATTACAAATATTCAATTTCTGATCCATAACGTGAATAGTACCTACTTGGCCAATCTTTAAATTTAGTGCTGTAACGCTGAAGCCTAAAACCCTACAAACATTATTATTTTTGTTATACTTACTTCTAGCCAACATTAAAATATTTTGTCAAAACTCATACAAATTGAAAACTAAAAAATATTGAATATTTACAATAATTGTAATACCTAATGACAAACTTGGAACATATGTAAAGTCAATTTCAGGGCACATTTATTAAACTGTGAAGACTTAAATAAATCTAGATGTTTTTTTTTACCTAGTACATAACGTAATCTTGAGCCATTGCGACATTGTTTAATTACCCTGTATTTGTCTAGGTTTCTAGTATGAAATACACAATTTACCTTCCTGTCAAGTGCAAAGGTAAAAGAAGGGCCATTGCTAGCAAAACCACTGACGGTACCAGTGATTTTAATTCACCAATGGTTTTAGTTTTATTACAGTTGATTTGTTAGTGGATTTTTATATCCAGTGACTTACGCCTTCCTGCCACCGCAATAACAATGACAAGATTTGATCCGTCGGGTATACTCGTGACCGGTAGACTTACACTATAACCAAGTACCTCGGCTACAGGATAGCGACGCATCTCATCTACGGTGTCTACGGGCCACGGCAGTTTCTTACCACTAGAATATATAATTATATAATAACCCTTTCACTACAAACAGATAACGATTATGTATAGTGAGTTTTAAATTTACAAGTTGTTATTTCGAAAGTTAACAGAAACTTACAATTGAGAGATGTAAATTCTAAAGTCGTTGTTTGTAAACCATTATGCAGTTTCAAACGACAAACTTAAATAATTATGCCAACTAACATCGAACATGTTTATACAGTTTTAATATTTGGATTTGTTTGTTTTTAACTTCTTTTTGTTTAGCTTCTATCGTGGGGCTTGAGCGTGGAGACCGAATCCAGAAATTCCGTAACGAAAATAACCTAACACCCCACAACACCGCCATCTGTCGATGAATTGCAGAATTTTTAATGACTTTTTGATCACGCTTGTCTCTTTAGTTCAGCAACTCGCCTCTAGGTGGCATTGGTTGTATCAGCGTTACTGCGCATGCATCCTTCGCCCCGTAATGTGGTGACTCATGCCTGCTTATGCAATAGCTTTACTGCGGCAGTCTCCCAGTAGCACACGTCTTTTATTTATTACGCCGTGTGAGTCCGGTGTAGAATCTGTTTCGTTGTTTTTCAGCTCGTTAGAGAATAAAATGAATTAAATGGACGATCCCACAAGATGGTGGTACAGCAACAACTTGCCAAGTCAGAATTCAAAATTACTTCTTTCACTAGATTAAAAGTAAAAATAAGCATCTTCATGCCCATATCTCCGAAAGTCGCTACCAAAGAGTATGTAAATAGAACGTGGCCGTTATAAATGTATGGCCATTTTAAATGTAAATTTCGTATTTAACGATGACTTATTTAGTAAGTACTCATAACTGTGTATGTAAAGACGGGAATTAAAAATTTCGCCATAGGACTTGAATCCTCAGTAACTCAAACGGTGAGAGCATTCGTCTTCTTGAGACGATAGATTCAAATGCTGTGTAGGGAAAATTTTTTTCTTTCTTTAAAATTTAAAGAAATTTGTCACAAGCACGGGGCAACTGCTAAAATAAAAATACATTGAAATTATGTTTTATCAAATTTCTAATAAAAAATTCGTTTCCCGGGATTGAACATGTGTCCGGTTGCCGATAGGTTATCACATTGTGGGACTTAGTGTCCCTGGGTGCCTTTGTCTATCTTTTCGAGCGTAAATATGCTTTATTCAATGAATAAGACTTTACTTCAGACCGAGCAATAACGGTCACAATAAGGATAGCTCAGTTCAGTTATTCGAATGTACTAGTTCGGACTTTTTGTACTATTAGTTCTGTAATACATCAGAAAAAGTTACATCTCACGATTCCCACGCCCGTCATGGAATGAATTATATTTTGAATTTCCTCTATACTTTACAACTATTGGTATTTTTCCATATTTTTTGTTATTTATTTTATATGACTAATCTTTATAAAACAAATATTTACGTTTTACATAAAGTGTTTAAAATGTGTTTAAAATGTTAATCAAATTATTTACAAAATTTATCAAATTATTTATAACAGTCATCAAAGTAATTAAATATTTTCTCTATTTTAATGATTTTAAGTGAAGAAATAATTTAATATTACTTGTTATTCCTGTTTGATCACATCTTAAACGCCTTATCCAATAGCAGCGCACCACAAACAATTCAATTTCCGTATTAATTTTTAACCGAGTTAAAAAAAACGAGGTGGTATTAAATTATATCAGCAAAAAACTAAAAAAAACTAAAAAATATTATATAAAAATAACTACGTTAATAAAAACCAACTTCGGAACTAAAAAGTAAAAATTAATCAAGATTTAATACTTATTATATGCTACCTATCATTACTTATATGTGATATTTATTAATAAATATAAACTAGTCGGTCTTTATTGACGTAGTTATTTTTATGTTCTTTAAATAGGATTCCGTTCCTTGCATTATTTGTCACCGAATTTTAAAATAAAACATTGCGAACGATGCACTAAATGAACGATTAAGCATACGATTACGGAATAGTTCGTTCTAGTTCTATGAACTAAATTAATTAATATTAGTTCAAAGTACATGAACTACGCAAGCCTTATTAATAAACCCTTACAATCAATTTCGATATAACGTAGATTGGCTGAGTACATGTATAGAGATAATAAAGTTATTCCTTTGAATGTAAATGTCTACGTTGTATGTCACAGACCTGCTCTCGCCAAGAGTGCCACCCACCTCCCTATAATCTCACACTCTTGCTTATGAGACATCTACGTTTAATAAAGTACAATGATATTTAAATGTAAGATTGGCCCTTATCATATAAAACGCCTCGTAAGGCGAGTGATTCTTGATTTTGAGTGATGTGCAACTTGTCCAGGGATATTTATTTATTTAAAAAATAAATGAATACCTGATGTATTTTCAGCATGCTGGTAAGCATATTGTGGATTTATGTGTGGAAAGAAATCTCCTTGTGTCTAACACAATGTTTCAGCATAAGGACATACATACGTATACATGGAGAAGGAATGATCAAATGAGTATGATAGATTTGATTTTGGTTGATAGTCGCCTCCGGAAGTGTTTAATGGACACGAGAGCCTTCAGAGGCCCAACTCTTAACACGGACCACTACTTGGTTATTAGCCGGTTTAGGGGTCTGTTTAAGAAGTGGAGGCACTGGCGAGTACGTGTTCCATTTGGAGGGCTTGAAAGGATTAAGAGTGAAAAGTTGCAAGACCCGAGTGTAGGAAGCATGTATGAGAGTCAAGTCCAAGACAGGCTGAATAGTGTGTGCCTACCGGACTTAGACGTGGATGAATGCTGGAATGTTTTGAATGTTTTGAAAGTGTTTTGAAATAAATAAATAAAGTTAGTATGGTTGATGTTGCGAAAGAGGTATGTGGGAGTGCAAAGATGCACAA
>NJDC01057945.1:0-22947 GCA_002245475.1 Calephelis virginiensis
TATTCTGCGACGTAGGTGACATATGTTTGAACATTCTAAAACCTGTAGACAGCGGTATATGTTTGGGTATAGGGGCCTAACAAAGAAACACTGGCCAAATGTCATTTGAACAATACATGGAAATGGACTTACTATCAGAGGCTGAAGGGTGAAGACTGCTAAGAATAGGAAAGCGGAATTTCTTCCAATGTCCTATCATAAGGGACAACAGGGATGATGATGATGTAGTAAGTAATTATCAACAAGTGTAAGTACAACAGCATTTTTTATTTGATGCTAATTTTTTATCAGGCCTATAGCCTAGATTTTTTTTTAAATTGATTTACGTCAAATTGAAATATATCCAATAATATTATATAGGTACAAGTATCATTTTAAATATAGGCCATGATGAAATCATATTTCTGACAATTCTTAGAAGTTATTAAAAAAGAAAGTATATATTTGATATTTTCCATCGTCGGCGCTTGGTAAAACTTTCAAATATTCATACTTATTTTTAAATGAAGAAACACTTGCACTGTTTTACTTACCACTTACTATCCTACTACAATTTTAAAAATATTAAAGGAAGTATACGTACTCGTTACATATGAGAAGTCAGCGAATAAGCTCTCATGATGGTAAGTCCTCCCGTGGTCTATAGACATGGTAGATGTTGCAGGTACGACGCTGACCTGTAGATGGGATGTCAGGAGTATAGTGTAAAACTACCTGCCAGCTAACCCTACCCCATCCGAGCAAGCTGCTGCACAGCAATTTACCACCAGTGGTCTTGTTAGTGATAACTTATATTTAAACCAGTGGGCAACTCTTACGAGCTGCCTAAACAACGAACAAGAGAAAAAAAATCTCGCTAAAATGATTTCAAAATCACTATTTATTTCAGAAAGATAAAAAAGAGCGCAGCTTGCGCAGAAAAACATGCAATAAGTCCTAGCTGCCAGACTACCCGCACCCTGTTCAGAAGAGCATGGAGAAATACATATCAACAAACCAGCTTTCCTAACTCTTTTTTTGCCGATGTTGCTAGCTCCCGTTCTACATAACATGACATCTGTCAAATTGAGGTCGACGAGTTAGACATAATATTATGCATAAGAATTTCCAGCTGCTTTAAATATAATCATAATTACAGGTAGAGCAAGAGCAAGGAAACAAAGTAGTTGGTCTGGATAAATGAAGTTGGTGTCTTTTCAAAAAGATAATAAAATTAATTATGGTCGAATTCAATTCAATGGCGACAACTAGTAATGATATTTGTGGCAGATCTTAATATATTCTCGAGAAAGAAAGAAAAAAAAGCCTAATAAAGAGTGGTACCATAGTCCGTCAATGGGGAATTTATTAATATTTATTTATTGAAGTGTGGCGTATCTCCAGTCTGGTTATTTTATTCCCCAAATAAGCACGTCGCATAGATTATATCATTACTAAAAAATATTATCTTAGTTGTAATCAATATTGTTAACAGCTTAAGTCTTTAATCTGGATCAACACAATCAACATTCTGCATATGTAAGTAGGTATGCTATACGGAATTTTGGTACTGTTTAACCGACTTTACTGTGCTCATTTCGACTGTATGCTTGTTTGCATGTTTGTTACGCGATTATTCGGCCAATAGGCAATTGATTTGGATGGTTCTTTTTTAGATAGGCCATTGATGAGGTCGCCAACGTAAGTGAAAAATTTATGCATTATTAAATCCTACTAATATGATAAATGCGAAAGTTTGTATTTTAATCCTTTACGCAAAAACTGCTAAACCGATTTTTATGAAACTTGGTACATATGTAGAAGGTAACTTGGATTAACACATAGGATAGTTTTAATACCGAAAAAAAGTTGCTGTGGGACCATTAACCACGCGGGCAATGCCGCGGGCAAAAGCTAGTGTAACTATAAAACGACAAGTAGTGAGTAGTATATTGTTAAAATTTATGTAGGACCATTTCGAAACCAATTTCTTTAGAAAAAAGAATGATCAAATCGCGAAGTAACATTTTAATAGTTCAAGTTAGTTTTTGTTTAGTTTTACTGCGCTTAATTATTGACCTTGCATTGTATTTTTTGCAAATGTGACATTTATTGGCAAGTGTGTATGCTCCCTAAAAAAATATGGTGACTTTGTAACAATATTAGTTCAGTCTTCATGAATTGGCAAACGTCCCGGAATCCCGGAGCATAAGGTTACGCGCTCACTTGTTGATTCGTCAATATTTTTACCTTCAAATAGTTAGGCAAAAAAAATCACATCTGCCGGCACTCCCGGAGTGAAAACTTGAATATTAACGTTATGCATTTTTGATATTTTGGAGTGGTTAGGGAATAATTTTGCACGAATTGCTTTAATTATCAGTATGAAAGTACTATCATTAATATGGTAGAATACAACATTCATTTATTGCGATATCGTTCACAAGAATGACAACACGAACATTCGCGCAAGCGCCCTGCGCTGTCCTGATGCGAGTTTAGAAGTTTTTACCCATTCCAAAATAAGTGCGCAACGCCGCTAAATGAGTTTTTACTTTAACAATAATTCGAGTACTATAGTGTGTTCAGTTTACATGTTAAAATGTAGAACTAATTTGAATGAATTTTAGCATAGAAGTAAAATTAGATTTTAGAGAAGGCCTTAAGCGATACCTTATCTCGATATCACATAGGATTCTTGTGGGCGAGCTAAATTACATAGGCGGTGAAGTTAGTTCTATTACCTTTAAAGGTAAAAAGTAAGTAACTTCATGGATCTATACCCCAAGCTGTTGGCAGAGATTGTTCAAACGATAAGTCGAATATCTATATTCTATATAATCCCACAATTAGATAGGTGGCAAACCTATCCGCAACCGAGCACTTATCCAATCTCGTGCAACGTTGTTATGATAGAAGTTCAATAATAATATTTTGACTTGCCCGACCTAAAATTCGAACCTGAGACCTAATGTCAAAGCTAGCAGAGAACCATCAAACCATAGAGGCCCTTAGGCCCCTTACCCTTAGGTATTTGAGAATAGATTTTACACCTTTAGGTGTTACATACACAAAGTATCTTTTTGTTAAATCGAACAGCTCGGTGACTGATTTTGGTTATATACACACGTTTTTTTTTGTATTTAACACTTGTACTTATCTACAATATACACATGTATTTATATTCCACTGGAATGGAATGGAATTCCACCAAGTGCCGAGGATAGCAAGTATATATTGTATTTTGGTTATTTTAAGTAATATCACTGCCATTATGATCACTACCCGTGTTATTAATAATATTAGGTACACTAATAAGTATTTATAGTATATTATTGCGAAGACTAAAGTATTCCAAGGTTCAGCCTGGTTCTTTATAATAATAACACTCTGACGCAGACTATTATAAATAATAATAAATAAATATCCCTGGACAAGTTGCACAAATGGAATCTAATCCCAAAGTAAACAAATTATATTATGCTTGTGTTATGAGTGTTAGTCAACGATTCTAATACATAGAAATACTTAAATAGATACCAGAATAAAATAAATAAACATCCAGACCTGGAAATGCAGACATCTAAATGTTCATCACACAAATGCCTGCCCCCGTCGGGAATCGAACCCGAGCCTCGCGGTTGATCGGTGTAGTTAGGCATGTGCGCTAGCCACTCGACCAACGAGGTGGTCCTATAATATCAACTTAACTCTACTTACTCTCACTTTGGCTTTGGGCACACAAAGGCTTTGTTTAATAAGATAGTACGAGTTTGAGTTCTCGTCACATGGTCGCAATTTTTTCACAAATATTAAATGTCGTATTTTAAGAAAACTAAGTTAATTTTAATGGAATTTTGTACAATTTTGTTTTTTTAAAGTGCACAAGTGAAGTACCTATTATTGAAGCTGGGGCATCGTATATTTTCTCGTTGCCTTCAAAAGGCACTTAATGAGTACGAAGGCCACCACTTTACATTTACTTTTTTGTATGAAAATCAAAAGAAGTGGCGCGCCTCGCCCTCGCCCCGTCCTCGCCCGACACCTCTTGTATTTGTACCGCACCTAACGTGTTGGCCTCAAGTTGGCAACGCACCATTACCATCTTTGGTGTCTCTAGACGGCGTGATTTCTTACCATCAGGAAATCAGTCTGCTTGTTTGCCTTCCAATGTCATAAAAAAAATATTTCTGCATGTCTACAATGACAATAGTATTTTAATATTATTTTTCAATTTACAATTTACTAGCAGTTTCACGCAGCTTCGCCTGCGTAAGTTGGCTTCTACTGCACCGATTTTGATGAAACAAAGCCTATGTCATTCAGGGATAATGGACCATTCTAAAGGTGAAAGAATTTTTGAAATCGGTCGGTCAAGTAGTTTCGTAGCCTATTCATTTCAAACAAAAAAATCAAACCTTTCCTCTTTATAATATTAGTATAGATATAGATAGTATCGCCTCTGTGGTCTAGCGGTCCGCGTATTGGACTTGACTGCATGAGGTCCTGGGTTCGAATCCCGGGTCGGCCAACACAAAGAAAATTGGATTTTTCCAATTTTCTAATGAAAAAAATTTTGGTCGGGATTGGAAATGTGCCCGGTTGGCGATAGGCTTGTCACCTATCACATTGTGGGACTTAGTGTCTTCGGCTAGTCGTGGGTGCCTTGGTTGTACCAGAGATTAGTAAATATATATTGTCTTTGGTTGTACCTCTACATACTTCTTCGGGGATACGGGCGTGAAGATACTTATATAGATAGTATAGATAATCCTACCACATCTAAAATTGCAATTATCGGGGTCGTTTCCCGATTGAAAGTATGTAAGCATCTGCTCTCAATTGGAAAATCCCAGAATGAAAGATAAATTCAAAACGCCAAGCGTGAGTCATGACTCATATGACCAACTTTCCAACAAATAAGCTATCAAATTTAAAGCGCCGTGAAATGACGACGTTTGCGGAAAACTCGTTTTAAAAACAATATTAAACTATTACCAGTTTTTTTTTTTAAAGAAATTACGCAACGGCTTGAAACTGCGCGCGCTTTTTGAAATTTTTTTCGAATTAAAGTGCTATAGAGGTGGTCTTGGGTGCTTCTAGCATCAAGTCTGGATGATTTGATTTGCATAAATTAAATTTGAATTATGCATAAAAAAAAGGCTTCTACATGTCGAAGGTCTGCTAAAAAAAATCAGTATTAAATTAAAATCTCGTCATGAAGATTTTAGCGGATGTATGATTAGTTAAACACACAAAGATGTAGTACATTACACTTATTTATCTACACATTTATTGGACAAACGCACTCACAGACCTGTCCAGTGCCTATCGAGAGATTTATATTATGTTGTCTCTGCTATGGCCTTTGGCTCTAAAGATGGCTCCCTTATTCTATAATACTACAGTACTACTTCTTTGTTTCCTTTTTACTAAACAGTGTCAAAGAATGTTAATTAAATTAATTATAATGTTATTTGTTCCACTTACCTAGTTTAATGTGATCAAGGGCCACATGTATTATTTTATTTAGGTTATAATTTATTATGGGCTCCCTAATTTAAATTGAAAGGGATTTGGGACATTATTTTTTCTATTTAAACGGAAAATTTTTATACACATATAGTTATGGGTATGCACTCTAATCAGTATTTATTTAACAATTACTTACCAGGTATTGCGATTCATCGGCTCATGTAGAGTAGGGGTTTCCAAACTTTTAAGATAAAGAATCATAATCTTAAAGTTTGGAAACCTCTGCTCCTATCTTGTTACTTTATTATATTTATATACTAGCTGACCCAGCAAACTTCGTATTGCTTCACATTAATGCTTCGATAGTAGTGCAATCTGTCGGATCCAATGTGAAACATTCCAAAATCAACAACTACTTATTATTAAAAAAATAAGTAAAAAACATTTTCCAGGAGACCAAGTTGTGAATCTAAACCATTTTCGAATCCCCTTGAATACACACAAAAAATTTCATCAACATCGGTCCAGTCGTCTAGGAGCAGTTTAGTGACAAACACACGAACACAAGAATTATATATACATATAAAGATGTTTAAATGCCTGCTTCATGACACTGTTTTTTGTTTATTGTGGAACCCCGAAAACAAAAATGTCAATAAATCAAAGACAGAGTAATAGGTTGAAATAAAGTTTTTTTATTATTTTCGTAAAAAAATGTGGAACTCTAACAACGTTTTATGGGAGGTTCCGGGGAACCCACTATAGGAATTGTTAATTTAGAGCAAGTGGCAGCCCTATTCAAAATTTTTAGGACAGTTAAAAAAAAATATATTCAGGATTTTTTTCGAGTAGGTGGGCACCAGGCAGGTAAGGTACCAATTTAATCATAGCAGTTAACAATTTAACAACACATTGTAAGTAAACCAGTGTTTACAAAAGAAACTTTAAATAACACGAAATTTAGCGGATTTTATAAAGTGGATATTTGACCATCCAATCAAATCAGTTAAATCTAAAATTAAAGTTAAAAAATGCCAGAACAATAGGTGACATTCTGGGGTGCTGATTATGTATCTCAGTTGCCAACTAAAACGGAAAAGTGTACATCAAATAGCTGTCAAATGACGTGTTTTATATTTGCTATCTCCAGTGACCAACAGAAATACAACAGAGATAGCAAACACCAAATGACGTCATTTGATGTAAGCACACTTTTCCATTTTAAATTGACAACTGAGATACATAATCAGCACCCTGGTCACAAGGCAGCGACGCACCTATAACATTTATGGTGTCTGTAGTATCTACCCTGGCTGGCTTTTACCATCAGGGGAGTGCAGAGACATGTGCCTGTTGCTCCTCACATTAAAAATAAATTTAAAAAATAACCAGTGCAACGCATAGACATATAGACAGGGTGTGTGTATGTGTGGATGCGTTTGGGTCGCTACTTAAAAATTTACAAACGTGCACGTTGATCTCTTGCTACTGGCAGACGGTCTCAGGACAGGTGCAGCCTCTATCAGGTTTAGCAGCTTTTGCCAACCAAAAGTCAATGTGTTATGTGCCACATATTTTGTAACTGTTTAAATATTTGTGAATTTTGTTTAAAGTTAGTTTTGACTGACTCATTTTATTGGTCTGATTCGAGTAGGTACAACATACATACATATCTTCACGCCAAGTCCCGTACAGGGTAGGCAGAGAGTATCGAGTACCAGACCTCACGATCCTGACAAACCTGTCTGGCTTCCTTCACAAGTACAAGTACAAGCAGTAGGTTACAACGCGTGTGAAAGTTGGCGAAATATACATATAAAGCAAAAAATGGTTTATTCTACGATGTGTTCATCTGTTGGGATATATTAAATGCAATAAATTGCATAAAAAAACCGACTTTGAGTCATTCGACATACAACCGAGTAAGCCATCTACGTACACTTATTCACCTATTCTTGTCGCCATAATGACTCTCATGTTCCAGTCGAGAGGGTGGGATAGCCGGTAGACTGGCACAATTGGCTTAACATCTTGACGGCGGCGCACCTGTTACATTTATGGTGTCTGTAAAGCACGGTCACATCCATCCGGGGATGATCCACCATCTGTGGGACCGTGGGACCATCAGTAGACCCGTATGCTTGTTCGCTGACACATCATATTAGAAAAAAGTATTTTATCAATTTCCTTGGAATTCCATCATCAGATCCAGACTTGGTGGCAATGGAACCATCTCGGAAAAAGTTAAAATCGGATCAGAAATCCTGGACGGTGTTGCAGAGTATTGAGGTGCGGAGAGATTTTCAGTGCTAGTGCTAGTAAAGCCCGCTTCATACATTCGAAAAAAAAATCTAACGCAACCAATCCATACAAATCTGTGGACCTATAGATACGTCCAGAAATTTTCCGTATGTGTACGTACGTTTGTTTGGGACGCGATTTTGTTTCGAATTTTCGAAACGGTATTTCGTAAGGGAATTTCGAATGTATGTGGCAGGCCTTATGCGCCAACATTCAATACTATAAGATGGGGGCTATAATCTATCCAATACTGTACCCCTAAAATTGACACCTCCGTTGTCAGATCGCATGGGGTGATGAATAGAAAGAAAGAAGATGATAAAAAAACCCAAGAGCTGCCAAAAATAAAAGAACCTAATGCAAGTGAGGCGTCACCGTCTACGCGATCATCATGACTGTGCGAAACATAATGTGGACAAGTTACCTAATTTTATTATAAATATAGTTATAATTAAATAAATTAAATTAATATAAATATAATTTAATAAGCCCTCTGATAGCGCAAGAGTTTAAAAATTAATAAAATAAATACTTATAAACAAAAAGAAACAAACACAAGGAAAACAAAATTTTCACCGTAAATTGAACTGTGTAGCCTGTGTGCCTGAGCGTAGAATGGAATTTTATGATTTATTAATGATACAAAAAAACATCACTCTCGAATTCCGTGTGGGGATAAGTAAAGTTTAGAAGATAGTTTAAAAACATACAGCTAAGCATGTTAACTGTATAAATTCAAATATTGCCACCATGAGATGTACTTAGTAGTAAATAATATAATATATCCTACACAAAAACTTACAGAGTTTCCTTTGAAATCCAATTATTATTTTATTGATATCTTGTTTAAAATATAATCAGGTATTCAAACGCTAGGCTTTATAAAGTGAGACGCCGTTTTAAACACCTGTCGGTAGAAGGGTTCCGTATCTCGAAAGAAAAAGATAAAACCCTTTTAGGATCAGTTTGTTGTCAATCCACACGCTTGGAGCTGTGAAAATATTAAACTTCCAAGGCAACGCAATCTACAGATACAGCCGTATAAGGTACAAATTTTTGCAACTCGCTAGAGAATCAAAACCTACAGGGTACTTTCCGTGAAAGAGTCTTGACATTTGGTACGAAGCAACTTCTCTTAGCACGGATAAAGCAAAAATTTCGAAAATTTTACTTTTAGGTTTGTACGGAGCCCGCAGTGCGCAATTCCGACTCGCTTTATCTGTTTTTTTACTTAGTATTGCCAAAGACAGGTTACACTTTAGCAGACTCTCTATAAACTAGATATTATGCTGTTTATCTAGCACGCGTCAGAACATAAAAAATGGAAGTACGTTAAATAAAATTTATGGCGCGTTGAGGCCATAGGTTTGTTTTTAATTAAATATGAATCGCGAAAAGGTTTATTTTTCACTCGCTTCCACTAGCGGCTTTGCCCACCTGCCAAATTATATATAATTTTTATAAATCATAGTATATAATACAATAAGGGGAATTACAAACTTTCACATTCATAATATTAATAGAAAAGTTTTTGTAAGTAATGATCAAGGCTTTTCAGAATAAGGGGTCGAGTTTTACGACGAGTCGCCCAGATTTAAGCACGGTAATGTAAGATATTAGATTAGGGGCCACCCATAAATTACGTCACGCGAATTTTAGAACTTTTCGACCCCTCCCCCCCCCTCCTTGTCACAGGTTGTCACATTTTTAGAACCCCGTCCCCCCTAATGTGACGTCACACATTTTTCAAACTTATGCATGTATCTAAAAATAATCAAAATAAAACAGTTATTTTCATTTTTTTACCTATTTTTATTAAATAATCTTTAATACATTTAATAAATGTTTAATAAGTGTCAGCGCCCGACTTAAAATTAACATGCTTTTTTACAAAACCCACACTGCTGATGTATTTGTCATGAATTAGCCAAAAGTTGGATAGGGCTGATTAAAACCCTTACCATTCAAAGCTCGTAAATTTTATTGTCTCACTTGCATTACAACATGACTCTAGGAATCAAATGTTGTTACAGAAGAGATAATCTTATAGCGAGAGTGCGAAATTATTAATAAATATAGATTAAGAATTATCTCTTCAAAGTTTTTCGTTCACATATAAATTTCGTGTTCTAGTATTTTATAATGTGACGTCACAAGGCTTTCGATCCCCCTGCCCCTTGTCACATAATGTCACATTAAGATGATACCCTCCCCCCCTCATTAACGTGTGACGTAATTTATGGATGACCCATAGTGTTTTGACTTTCTTTACAACGACACTGTCCGGTTTGTAGAGTAGGGTAACCGCCTTCGGGTAACATGTGCAGTATCATTGGTATACTCTCAGCTTTGTGTACACGTGGCACGATACTATAACAATTTTTATGCCTAAGGTAAAAATCACAACAAAGTCGGCCATTTATTACAATAAATCTGTTTGAATTTAATCCTATTAATATTATAAATGCGAAAGTTTGTAAGTATGGATGTATGGATGTTTGTTACTCTTTCACGCTCGAATGGCTGAACGGATTTGTCTGAAATTTGGAAGACAGATAGATTGTGACCTGGATTAACATATAGGCTATTTTAAATCCCGATCGCACACCGGGTTTCTGTGAAAACGCGGGCGAAGCCGCAGGTAGCAGCTAGTTGTTTATGAAATTTTAAAATAGTCATGGTCACATATTCAAGGTTTATTCAAGGCCGATCAAATTTAATAGGGCGTAGTTCGTCCTAGCTAGTTCTCTGCCCAGAAGTGATAACTGATTGTTATAACTAAACCAAGTTTGATTAATCAAAGTAGAAGTTCAGAGCTTAAGAAAATATAAACACACTTCGACACTCTGGTCTAGCGGTCCGGCATCTGACTCGACTTCTAAAGGCTCGGGCTCGACCCCTGGTTGGGCAACACAAAAAATAGAAAATGTGTATAAAATTACGTTTTGTGTAGACCATATGCCTTTCTTCCAGGCAGCTCATAAAAGGTGAGCATAGGCTTACTGTCACTAGCACCGTGACACCTGACTAGGTGATAGAGTTTCGCAGCGGCTTGCCCCATGTCCGGATTGGTACCACCGCTTTACTATTCCTGTCGCCATGACGTCAGCGCTTGCCGTTGACATGCTCCGGTCCAGAGGATAAGGTAGCTGGGAAACTTAATTTTGCTAAAACATCCCAACCTCAGGTTGGCAATGCACCATTACCACCTTTGGTTAGGCGGCGTTAATTTATTACCATCAGGAAACCCGTCTCCGTATCCATCATTTCCAAATATTGCTGACTCACTCTGATGTACTAACCTCTTTTTCTAATAGTCTTGTGATATCAATTAAAGAAGTCGAAACAAAATAGAGGTCAGCACGGTAGAGGATTATATTGAGCATTTGGAAATGACATCAGCAGTGGTAGGAATAGATTGTGCCTATTGCCTAAACTTCGAAGAACAGAGACAAGAAACGGAGACATCTGTCCCGGAATTCGGCACTTAAACACAAAAACATGTTGTTTGGAATAAATATTCGTCTATACTTAGTCGGGTCATAAGTTGAATTGAACTGTTTTTATTATGTGACGGAAAATACTGGCCACAAAAATGTTTCTTAATTTGAATTTAGAATCTTTTATGAAAATAAATACGTATATTTTTTCTAATTTGACGTAAGTATTGTTAAATATGGAGTGGATGCTTAAATAAGATCGTGACGCGGTTATCGCGCTGCAACAATGTGGTTACACACTAACTCAAATTTTCGACATACTAAAAAATTTGGATTTAACTAGAATATTAATGAATATAAAATTCAGTCCTAAGGGACCGTTTCTTGTCTCTATTCTTCGAAGTTAAGGCAAGTACGCAATACCTATTCCTATCACTGGACATCAGTCTTTGTTAGGAGTGTAATCTCCAGTACTGATATAGCTTCATGTTTATACCAAAGAGTATATAAATACTACGTAATAAGAGGCGGGACTTCCATAGATACATAGCAAACCCGAATTTATTTAAAGTTTACTTGAAAAATTATAATCCGTATAATTTAAAAGTAAGTCTAAAGGCATTCATATGTAAGGCAACTAGTGTCATATGATTTGGGCGAATAAAAAACATAGCAAACTTATTTTTTTTTATATGAAAGTTGCGCTAAACTGGTTTATACCGCTATACAACGCGAACGGTAGGAATTGCTATCACTTTTTTTTTAAATCTGAGAACTTAGCGTGTAAGGAGGTTTTAATTAGTTAACAAACGTAATTCTCGACTAATGGAATTTGGTGTACAAATAATAACTCAGTATAACTGCAAAAAACTGTCTTCAACTCCATTACTACGTCATCTAGGTAAACAAAAAATATGCATCAATGAGTATAACTAAAAACCACTTCTTGGATCTCGTTTAAATATATACAGATTTTTTTATGATATTGAAAGGCAAACAGGTAGACGGATTTCCTGATGATAAAAATTTACGCCGCCTAGATACACAAAAGGTGGTGATGGTGCGTTGCCAACCTGAAGTCGGGATTTAAGACTCGAACAAAAGTAAGTTTACCGACTACATCACCCTCCGAACCGGAACACGTCAACAACAAGCGTTGACGTTATGACGGCGGGAATAGATAAGGCGGTGGTACCAATCCGGGCGAGTCGCTGCGAAACTCTACCATCTCGTCAGATGTCACGGTGTTGGTGACGGTGATCCCATGCTCGCTTTTTACGAGCTGCCTGGCAGGAAGGCAGACAGAATAGTCTACAAGCAAGGGACTAACATGGAAAAAAAATCCTTATTAATCATGAAGCTATAGAGTAGGTACTATTACTACTCCTAACAAAGAACTCATGTCATTTTCAAATATTGCTGACTCTCTCTAATGTACCGGCCTCTCTCTAATTTAAACTAAGTTGGTTCACTTCACAAGACTCTCTGAAAGTGAGGTCGGTACACTAGAGTGAATTAGCAATATTTGGAATGACATAAGTTCTTTATTAGGAGTGTAACGTTCAGTAGTACCTAGTCTATAGCTTCATGAAAACTATCAAAATTAATTAATTTTTTGAAGTGAAAACTTCTTTAGAAGCGTTGCACACTTTTTTTGGAATGGTTAAAAAAAAACTTCTAAACTCGCGTCAGATCGCCAGAACGTAAGACGGCGCACTGCACATGCGCGAATAAGTTGGCGCGAGATCTAAAATAAAACGTGGATTCATTGCTGTTTTTGTATTGCTTAGATATTTCCGAAGAGTATAGGATGCGCAATGGATAATACGCCGGAATATACCTACTATTACATTCTCACAGATAGCAGATACGTATAATATCAACAGACATTGCTCTATTAATTGTTCCATCTTGAAAATAACATTTATGTGTAAACGAGCAATGTTCGATGTACAGATAATATGACGACGCTCCTAGCCGTCACGTGGTCTTACTTTAGCGAGTTTTTGTCAAGCCAAACGCACGTTATTGATATGAAAATAATATTTGTGCATAAATGAGAGTACTTTCATACTGATAATTAAAGCAATTCGTGCAAAATTATTCCCTAACCATTCAAAAATATCAAAAATATCAAAAATGCACAACGTTATTATTCAAGTTTTCATTTCTGCCGGCACTCCCGGAGTGCAACCCGTCTTTTTTTAATGATTAATCGCGTTCCTTACAAAAAAAAGCGGTTGCCTGTAAAGTCGGTTTACTGACGATAGTTGAACGTGACGTGACGTAATGATATAGATATTATATCAAGCATTCTTGTGTTATGGGTGTTAGTCAACGATACTTATTCTAAAATCTATTGAATGCGCGGATAAACAGCTTGCAAACTGGTAAATATATACATAACAAAGAAATATAGAACATGACATTGTTATGAAATCCAAATGTGATGGTTGCAGTTCTAAAGTTTAGCTTTTTAGCGTTACTTTATTTATATTCAGATATTAATTAAGGTAACCGAGTTTATTTACATTCACAGTATAAATGTGTTAAATCTGTAGAGTGTTAGTAAATTATCTTCACATTCATATCCACGGAAAGGTAGACGGAGGCACAACTAGGGCAACCACGAAGACACAATGTGACAGGTGTCAAGTCTATCGCCAACCGGGCGCATATCCAATCCCGGGCAATGTTATTTTATTTTAAAAATAAAAATACATATTTTCTGTTTTTTTTTGTTGGTTTTGTTAGTAATCTTGAAATAAACTGTTAATATAAAGTGAAATTAATATTTTGGTGTACGCTTTTACGATCAGATTATTAATTCTTGTTAGAAGTGAAGCAATATCTCAAAAATGAGCGTATATATTTAAAAAATGTATAATGCTTCGCCTTAACCACGATAACGCTGTAGCTGGCATAATGAAACAATATTATCTTTATCTCGATTACTAGAAATAAAAATTAATATACAAGATAAATCATTTATCTCAATTATTAGAATTCGATTGACTCAAGATATGGCATCATCTGATAAAATGAATGATTTAATTCAGCATCAGCATATTTTTCTGCAACTTTTTCCTTGCTGGGTTTAAATTCGACCACAAAGGAGGTTCTGATAGCAGCCTACGGCCAATATTAATAATCAATCCTAATCCAAAACTTGCTGTCCAAGAAAATCAAATAAAAAGCAACCCATTTTTATAGGTACTAATAACAAATTAGAAATTAAGTACTAATTGCCATGCCCATCGTGCACACAACGTTGGTACAGCCTTTTAAATTGTATACTGTATAGCGGCCAATGTTAATAATGTATCTCAATCTAATGGATTTCAAGCAATCTAGATAGCTGCGTATCCGGTGGCCTATCCTATACCTCATTCTCATATTTATCCTTTGCACAGATTATTGGCAAGCGATAACATAAAAATGGATCAAAATATCAATAATGGACAGCGAGTTTTGGATTAGGATTGATTATTAATATTGGCCGTTAGTGTCTTCGGCTAGCCGTGGGTGCCTAGGTTGTGCCTCTGCTAAAGGTACTTTTTTTTATAGTAAACCTACATTATTTCATCGAAATGGTTCTTTCAGTTTGCCTTATACTTGATTTATGAATTCAGGGTAAGGATGCATGCATGTTATATATCTGACACCAGAATAAACATACTTATTGTTTTATAACTCGCGGTCAATGCGCCCACCCAAATCGTTGGTATTCGTAACCGATTAGTTAATTAATCATTGTTCTTAATGCTGAAGTCGATATAGTTTTTACTCTTGTTGTATATAATTCTTGATTTTTATTTTAGTGGCTACTAGCGGCCCGTCCCGGATTCGCACGGTTATGAAATATGCATATTATAAACCTTCCTCTTCAATCACTTTATTAAAAAAAACCGCATCAAAATCCGTTGCGTAGTTTTAAAATTTAAGCATAAAAGGGACAGAGGAAAACTTTGTTTTATACTATGTAGTGATAACTCAGAACTACTGATGGGATGTTCATAAATATGTGACAGAGACAGTCTCCGAATCATCTATCTTTATAGAAAAGAGAGTTATCAAATCGCGACATAGTGATAATACCAACGGAGCCGGCTTTTTGCAGTTTTATTGTGTTTAAATTATTTGCTCTACAAATCAAATGGGTTCCTAGAAATCGTCTTAATGACTGGAGAATGATGAAGTAGGTTACAAAGAATAACGTAGGTACTTATATTCACGCGAAGTCCCTAACGGGGTAGACAGAGAGTATCTAGTGCCAAATCACAATCTATGCAGACCTGCCTAGCTTCCTTCATATTTGCGAAGACCCTCGACACCACCCTTGGATCAAACCCGATCAATTTTATCTTGTAATGTCAACCCAGGTCTCCTCGAGTACTTACATCCATCCATATTTGCAATATTTGTTTTTTTCATCTTTCATCTGTCATTCTTTCCAGATACATTCTCATACATTTATGCCTTACGGGTTATGCACAGATTACCTAGTGGTCTAGCGGTTCAGTTGTTGGACTTGACTGCTTGAGGTCCCGGGTTCGAATCCCGGGTCGGGCAACAAAAAGAAAATTGGGTTTTTCCAATTTTCTAATTAAAAAAATGTTGCTCGGGATAGGATATGTGCGCCCGGTTGGCAATAGGCTTGCCACCTATCACATTGTGGGACTTAATATCTTCGGCTAGTCGTGGTTGTCCTGGTTGTGCCTCTGCCTAGCTCTTCGGGGATATGGGCGTGAAGATACTTTTTTTTACCTAGAGTCAAATTTTGCGATTCCTTCAGACCTGCTTATCTGTCTCTACATTTATTACTTCCTGATGGTAAGAAAATCACGCCACCTCTAGACACCAAAGGTGGTAATGGTGTGCTGCCAACCTGAAGCCGAGATTTTAGGACTCGAGCAAAGTAAGTTTACAGGCTACTCCACCCGTCAAACCTGAACATATCGACGGCAAGCACTAACGTTAGGGCGGCAGGAATAGGTAAGACGGCGGTACCGATCCGGGCGAATCGCTGCGAAACTCTAACATCTTCTAGGATGTCACGGGGTGTTACTCCATTTATTACAAACACGCCAGTTTCGGAAACTCTTGAAACCTCGGATAATACAGAGCGACTTTCCTTGGTAATAAAATTATAGAACAAAAAATAATAACAACCTATTTCAATACCTATTGATCTAATCCTAGATCCCAGTGTTCTTCCGGGTCCTCTGTGTAGAATAGACCATAAATGCCTGGAAGCTCGCAAGAGGCGAGTATAGATTTAATGGTATCAATATCACCACTGGTGGGAGAGTGCTCTACAGCAAGTTGATTGGGGTAAGGATCCAACACTTCACCTATTCTTGCCGTCACAATGACTGTGTTCCAGTCCAAGTGGTAGGGATACCACATATCTTCACGCCAAGTCCCTTACGGGGTAGGAAGAGAGTGTCAAGTGCCAGACTTCACGATCCTGACAAACCTGTCTTGCTTCTTTCACATTCATTACCGGTTTCGGAGACTTTTGACACCACCCTCGGATAATATCCGATTGATCTGATCGTGATATGTCAGCCTTGGTCTCCCCGGGTACCTACATCCATCCACATTCGCATTATATATCTGCTTTGTCAATCTTTCATCTGTCATTCTTTCCACATGACCGAACCAGCGGAGCATGCCCTTTCGCATTTTAACACCAACACTTTCTTTCAATCCCATTCTTTCTCGGATCTCACTGTTACGAATGCGGTCAGCGAGCGTTACACCACAGATTTTCCGTAGTGCTCTCATTTCGACCGCATTTATCCTACTTTCATGCTCTTTCTGACATACCCAACTCTCACTTCCATACAGTAACGTTGGAATAAGCATAGAGTTATGCAATGCGAGTTTAGTTTTTGACTCAAAACCTCGCTTTGAAATAGCTTACCCAACGCTCCATTCACACTATTGCCTGCACTAACTCTCCTCTCTACATCCGCGGTGTACCTTCCATCCCGGCTAAAAGCACAACCAAGGTTACCGATACCGATATACCTATATATATAGGGATACCGATAGACCGAATTGTACAATAGGCCCAACATCCCGGCCACAGAAGAGCGACACACCGATAACGTCTAAGTTGACCATAGGTTACGGCTATCTCTTACCGTCAGGACAGCCGTTGTTAAAAAATATCGTAGATACTGAAACAAATACATATATGCATAGATATGTGTTTAACGATATTGTAGGCGATGAACTAACAGAACAATAGGAACCAATTAACTTGCAAATTCATTTAAATTGTACTTTACAGTAGTGTTTGCAGGTCATTTGCGTTGTCAGAAGTCGAATACTACGTAAGAATTACTTAATCAGCATAATAATAACTTTTTTTAGCACATTAATAAGTTGTTGTTCTCTGTGGTTATTCGCGAGTTACGGGGAAAAAAGATCGTAAAAGATATGACGTCAAATCACGAGTAAAACGAATCGTGATTATTAATCTTTGTTTATATTAAACTAGCCGACCCTACGAACTCTACGAAGTTAACTATAAGCTAACTATACTAGCATTTTGTATGGTTTAAAACATTGTTTTTCCCATTTTCTCCACAATTTTCCTCGTTGTTCCCTTTACAAGAACCTTTTCCTGACAATAACCAACACAACAAAAAAATATTTACCAAAATTGGCTCATCTGTTCAGGCATGATGTGAAGACCACGCAAAATAGTTATTCATTTTTAATCAACTCCAAAATGGAGGTTCTCAATTCAACTCTGTTTTTTTTAAAAGATGATTCCTTTTTTTTTAAAGATAGGTCCCATTACCAGGTCTATTGTTTTTTGAGTTATCTATATATTAATACGCAATGCCAAAACTTTGGACCCCTTTTTCCGAAAATTGTGCCGACGCAGGAGTATAAAATGTGGCACACTTATAGTTTATGTGAAGGAGAAGTTCAGAACGCTAATGATTGTCAATAATAATTCTTATAAAATACATTAAATCCATAAATAAAACATTACCCACACTACAATGCATTTGACACACACAAACAAATATATTGATGATAACGATAAAAGATCACAGATGGCGCACTAAAAAGTTAGGAAACAAAGTAGTTGGTCTTGAGAAATGAAGATGTCGTTCTTATGAACAAAATATTAAAATTTATTATGGTCGAATTTCAACCAATGGACGACCACTAGTACTTATTAATAGTGTATAACAAGCTATTTCAATAGCGTCACTTATATTGACGACCTTATCTGTAATTTTTTATGTATTTTAATTGAATCTATAGTTTTCATCTTCATATTGTTTACACTTTTTTAAGATAAACTTTTACTTTTCCACAATACGTGTATTTTAATTATTTTTCTATAATTTCTTAACCGAGTTTTGTTTTGTACTCGTATTTGAAAGAGCGCACTTTCGAGGTGGTCTGATTTCTACCTAGTCTGAATTTGACGTTGGAATCCCAAAGAAATCGAGGAAAATGCTCAACTTTTGTATACGTAGGTAGATGATTTACGTATTGAAATCGAAGTCGGTTTTTACAGTTTTATTTTGAATTTCGAATAATTACTTCTCTATCAGAGAAATCAAGAATCATACCTATAGAAATCGAAGTTAGTTTTTACTACTTTATTGCGATTAATTACTTCTTCTCGCCTCGATCGCCTCTGTGGTCTAGCGGTCCGGGTGTTGGACTTGACTGCATGAGGTCCTGGGTTCGAATCCTGGGTCGGCCAACAAAAAGAAAATTGGGTTTTTCCACTTTTCTAATAAAAAAAATGTTGGTCGGGATTGGAAATGTGCCCGGTTGGCGATAGGCTTGCCACCTATCACAGTGTGGGACTTAGTGTCTTCAGCTAGTTGTGGGTGCCTTGGTTGTACCTCTGCCTACCTCTTCGGGGATATGGGCGTGAAGATACTTTAATTACTTCTTCAATTCGTCTTCGGTGGTCTTCGGCATCCTTATTAGTTTGTCCATTGGCCCATAAATCTTATGTCACGACATCTAGCCAGTGTTTATAGGGTTTCTAGCGCTTTTTTAGGTTTCATGGTTTTGTTACCCACAGCCACCTAGAGTGCCGGTTTATGTTAAAACATCATCATATCAACTTATTCGGCTTCCTTACACATTAACGGTCATATCCCAGACATGAGGTTGTACGTGAGCGTTTATAATACGAATGTCATATCTTATAGTTATATTTAGTTCCCCGTGTTGGTCAGGTCTCCTTGGCAGGAAAGAGCATCTGTCTTTCCGCCAGGCAGCTCGTAAAAGGCTAGCATAGGCTTACCGTCACTAACACCGTGACATCCTACTAGGTAGTAGTTTCACAGCGGCTCGCCCGGATTGGTACCACCACCTTACCCATTCCTGCCGCCATAACGTCCAATCCTTGCCGTTGACGTGTTCCGGTTCAAAGGGTAAGGTAGCCGTTAAACTTACTTTTGCTCGAGGCCTAACATCCCGGTCTCAGTTTGGCAACGCATCATTACCACCGTTGGTGTCTCTAGGCGGCGTTTCTTACGAACAGGAATCCGTCTGCTTGTTTGCCTTCCATTATCATAAAAAAATAATTAAAAAAAGAAAGCTCTCAAAGGAAGGCAAAGGATCTCTTTGTCTTTGACAGTTACAAGTGATTAACTTGGAGAAAAGCATATTATGTAAGGTAGGTATGGCATTTAACGCCCAATGTGTAATATCGCCCGAAAGCTAAAAATCTAATATAATGCCGCGCGAGATACGTTACACTTCACGCACACAAAGAATACACCAATGAGAACGCGCGGACGTGACGCCGCGTGGCTCACGCCACAAAAATTCTCATTTACGATCCACACCTTGAGGATTGTAACAGTGCAGGCTGTTATTATAAAAAATCCGCCGACAATTTGGTAAGAGTCAGTTTATTTTTATGCTTTGTATGTCTTGTTTTGTGATTAGCTTTTATTTTAGATACCTTTATTTTATATTTTATTGAGAATTTCGTTGATTTGTTTGTAGTTATGTGTGATAATATGATATCTAGGTAGAAGGTACTATTCGGGTAATAACGCCCTGTAAAGTGAGGTTTGGGCGTTAATACTCTGTATGGGCGCTATTAACCATATGTTGGCGTATATATACAAAGTTAAATATATGTGCATCATAATGACTTTTTTACTGTTGAAATTGGCTGATCTGTTGGTCGAGTGGTTAATGGCCCAAACTGCTGAGCCGGAGGTCACAGGTTCAATTCCCGCCCGTGACAAAAATTATGTAAAGCAAAGATATTTGTTTCGCGAGTCCGGGTCGTAAATTGTTTTGTTATATAATGTTGTGTAAAGAGGCCATTTGACTCAGCGATCAGCAGCTGCAAAGTATAATATTCCGTGAAGAACCTTAAGAGATCATTTAAAAACAGGTCAAGAAATCAAACGTATGGGAAGAAAACCTATTTTATGAAAAAGATTTAGCTTCGCGGATGAAAAGATTTGCAAGTATTGGGATTCCACTGACGCCCAAATTCATTAGAAAACAAGCTTTTTAAATTTTGCGAGAGACATGACATCAAAAATATTTTAAAAGTTCCAAAAGGATAGCCGTTTTTGGGCGTCATTACCCATTTACGTTTAATAGCGCCCAATTAGCATTTTTCATAATCTATATTTTTACGAAAAATCCTTTAGAAATTGATTTTATATAGTTCCTAAACATTTTAGATGTGATTTATTTTTTGGTAAATATGATTAAGTAGAAAGTATAACATGTGTTGTTCGTGTTACAAAATTTTAATATTTGTAGTTCATTTACAACAATTATTATGTCTTCAATAAAATAAAAATATAATATACTTTTAAATTTTGTACGGCTCTAAGTCAAAATGTTTATAATTATTAAGATAATACGTAATTTAATATATGGGCGTTACTAAAAACTGTATGCTCAATAACGCCCATGACAGGTAATTCAAAAAGGCATTGATTGTATTATTTTAAGCGACTGATAGCACTTAAGTGTTATTTTTCTACATTTATTTTTTTCCAATAAAACAATTTTTCAAAACAGTTTTTTAATTCAACTGTTACATTAAATATTATATTGATTTGAAATTAAGTGGGCGTTAAATGCCTAGGGTACCTTAGTTATTATAATTATCAACTGAAAAAAATATAAACTAAATATAACCTAAGAAAACTAATTAAAATATATAATAAATTATATAAATTATAATAATAATAATAATGACTGCTAAAAGGGCGTAAACACAATGGCATAATTATCATCGAATCACGAATATTATATTATTTACTAGCCGACCCGGCGTACTTTGCATCGCTTGACATACAATTTACATCGACCGGTATGAAAAATGATGAAGTGGCTTTTAAAAATAGCGGTTGATGATAAAAGAGTTAAAGTTTAGGGTTGTATGTGCTTTTAATGCAACATCATAGAAAAATAAATACAAAAGAAATTTATTCAAAAATTAATAACAACATTAAGAGTGAACAACTCTCATCACTTAGGGGTATGAAAAATAGATAGTAGCCGATTCTCAGACCTACTGAGTACGCATATAAATTTTGTGAAAATCGGTTAAGCCATTTCGGAGGGGTACGGTAACTAACATTGTGACACTGTGTAGGAACAAAAACTTTGTACATGTCAAATTAATTTTTAGTTTCGTCCTTGCATGTGACATGAGATAACAAACCTCATTCCAAGAAACCTCAGAACCCTAGAGCTTCTACACGCTTGTATACGATAAATATTATCGCGTATTTAAATTAAAGACGTTCATATTTCCAGCGAACAGCAGTAATGGGAAGCCAGGTAGATTCTTGGAAACATTGGAATCGACGATATGAAAAAGTTTGTAACCTGACGCGACGGGGAGGCGGCGACTCATGGCGCGTGCTTCAGGGTATTCCGAGAATTGTGCCTCCGGTTCAACACAATCATAATGATAGCTTTGTCATTCTTAAACACTCCATCTCCCTGTCCTTGTCTACACTAGGTTTCCTCATTTAAATAACGTCTAGTCGAAGGCCGAAATTGTTTGCACCCACACGACAGCTGGTTTGGTTAGTTTTAAAGATCAGGAATAAGAACTATCGAATAAAGACTATTTTTAATGGTATTTTTGAAGAAATAAGTTCTCTAAATTAGTTTTAAAAATTTCTTCCCGCGCATATCATGAAGACTCAGACAGAGGCGCAAAAGGAACCCACGACTATCCGAAGACACTAAGACCCCCAATGTGATATGTGGCAAGCCTATCGCCAACCGGGCACATATCCAATCACGAGCATCATATTTTTATTAGAAAATTGGAAAAAAAAATTTGTTTTTCTTGCACGACCCGGAAATCGAATCCGGGTTCTCATGAAGTCAAGTCCTACAACTGGACCACTAGACCACAGAGGCGATTCTAAATCAATTAAAAGCGATTTTTGGTAAAGTTATTGCACCTATTACTCTGTGCTATGTTGTCGGTTCCCATCTGAGCGTGCTTTGGAATCAGACAAACAAAAAGCATCCTACAAACACAATACAAGTTAGTTAATTATATAATTTTGGGATAGAAGTTGCAATCTAGGACAGAGGTTCCCAAACTTATTTTATGTAACGCCCACTTNTTGTAGCCCCCCCCCCCCCCTCGTGTTTTTCTTGTCCATAACCTCAATAACATATTTGTTGCGCCTAGTTTAAAAAAAAACATTTTTTTTCAAGATTTATACCGCCCCCCTCTAGGCTTCCAGCG
>NJDC01057945.1:39718-68072 GCA_002245475.1 Calephelis virginiensis
AGGGAGAAGCATTGGCTGTCAGTTTGGACATAGCGAAAGCCTTCGATCGGGTGTGGCACAAGGCGCTTCTATCGAAACTTCCTTCTTACGGTCTTCCTGAGAGATTATGTACATGGATCACTAGCTTTTTGACGGGGCGTAGCATCAAGGTCGTTGTCGACGGTGCGTGCTCGGAGTTCAAATCTGACAATGCTGGTGTTCCCCAAGACTGTGTGATTTCTCCTACTTTGTTTCTTCTGCATATCAATGACATGCTGAAAATTAGTGACACTCATTGCTATGCAGACGACACTACTGGGGAAGCCTTATACTTTGGCCGACATAATATATCGCGGGAACATGTCATCGAGAGCCGGAACCAACTTATGTCTAAAATTGTCAATCTTTTGTCTGAAATTTCGTAACAAGGCCTAACAAGGCACAAGTTTGGGCGTTTTCCGCTAAAAAGACTCCCTTTGTCGCATCTCCTCGATTTGAGAGCATTTCCCTTTCTGCCACAGCCTGCATTGGTATACTCGGCGTTGACATTTCGAGTAATGTTCAATTTCGTGGTCATCTGTAGGAGAAGGCTAAAATAGCCTCTAAAAAACTTAATATGCTCAGTAAAGCGAGACAGTACTTCAAGCCGGCCCATCGCTAACAACTATATAAAGCGCAAATTCGGCCTCATATGGAGTACTGTTCTCAACTCTGGGCAGGGGTTCCACAGTACCAGCTCCCTCCGTTTGACCGCATTCAACGTAGAGCAATTCGAATTGTCAATGACCGGGCAATTACCAATCGGCTTGATTCTTTAGCGTTGCGTAGAGATGTTGGGTCACTCGGTGTTCTCTACCGCATTTATCATGGGGAATGCTTTTAGGAGTTTTTTGGTTTAATTCCAGCCTCTGATTTCCAGCTTCGGACATCGCGTCAGAGCTTAAGGTATCATGCTCATCATCTCGATGCGTGGCGGTCTACAACTGTGCGATTCCGTAGACATTTTTTACCCCGTATAACACCTTTGTGGAATCAGTTACCGAGGGTGGTATTCCCAAACGATTATGACTTAGGAACCTTCAAGAAAAGAGCGTACTAATTCCTTAAAGGTCGGCAACGAATTAGTGATACTCCTGGTGTTGCGGATGTCCGTGGGCGGAGGTGATCACTTTCCATCAGGTGACCCACTTGCTCGTTTGTCTCCTCTTCTATAAAAAAAACGTAGTTTTTTTTTTGTTTATTGAACTTCGTTTCGTTTAGCTATCGGAAGGCAAACAAGCAGACGGATTTTCTGATAGTAAGAAATTCACGCCGCGTAGAGACACCAAAGGTCGTAATGGTGCGTTGCCAACCTAAAGCCGTGATGTTAAGCCTCGAGCAAAAGTAAGTTTACCGGTTACCTTATCCTCTGTACCTGTCGCGCGGAACATGTCAACAGCAAGCACGACAGGAATAGGTAAGGCGGTGGTACTAATCCGGGCGAGTCAATTCAAAACTGTACCACATAGTCAGATGTCACGGTGTTAGTGACCGAAAGCCTATGCTCTCCTTTTACGAGCTGTCTATTTTGCAAAGGAAACCTGATCAACACGGGGAAAACTTCGCATTTATATTTAGTCAAATTAGTCAATTGTGGTGGCATTTTTCACAATTTTGTTAAGTTAAAGTGTACAAATGAATTAATCATGAAGAAATTAGTGTAGATATCATGTATTCCTCTTTCCCGCCAAATCAAAAAAGCAATGCAAAAAAGACCTACCAAAAAAACCTCTTGAATTAAATTTAATTTAAAATAACAAAATTGCATTCAATAGTTTTTATTTATTATGATTAAGTATAGAATCTAAGTTACATTAGCAAATTCGTATCAGTAAAATTTGAAATAAAAATGTTTAGCTTTTCATATGCCGAGAAACACGCAGGGTCACTGATCGAAAAAAAAACTTTTGCCCATTATGTATATGCAATTTCACGGCTGACTTAGGGAATATTACTTTGGAAAAATAGTGTTAATGCACAGGGTATATTCCTTGCCCAGCAAAAAGTATCCGTACCCTAAAAACTTCAGAGACCGACAGTTGCAACCCCCATTTTAAAAACTATTTAAAGCATGTCTGTTTATTTAAAAACCGCAGACAATCAACAACGTTACGAAAGTAGAAATACATATAAATAAAATTTAGGGCTGCTACCATCAAAACTGATAATACACAGTAGCGATATAACGATTATTCGCATTCGCGATTATTCGCATTTTTTAGCAGATTCGCATTCGTATTCGAAAGTTTCTGCGAATGAATTGCGATAGCGGGCCGTTGTTTAACAACCGAATTTTCTAATAAAAAATGTTGCCCGGGATAGGATATGTGCCCGGTTGGCGATAGGCTTGCCACCTATTACATTGTGGGACTTAGTATCTTCGGCTAGTCGTGTGTGCCCTGGTTGTGCCTCTGTCTACCTCTTCGGGGATAAGGGCGTGAAGATGCTACTACTACTACTACTATCTACTAATAGTTGTATACTTGATACATACAATGTTACGGTTGTCTTTTACATTTGCAATTAAGTAGGTAGGTCGAATTTAGGAATTCTGAGAATCATTTGTACGCTATTGATTTTATTTATGTAGGTGTTATGTAGGCAGTTAAGATTTACATGGAAATGAGGCGCGGCTGCACGCCGTTCCCCATCACAGCAACACGTCGACATAGCGGTCAGGCAAGCCTACTGGTGACCCGGTTCTGAGGAAGACAAGACAAGGCGCAAAACGCAATCGGAGACTTACGTATTCAGTTTTTTGCAATTTCATTTACCTTATACCAAGTAGATTAAATTGGGAGTTCAAAGCAAAAACAGTATTTAGGAATTAGGTAATAATTTGATTCCTTTGGTTGCTTCTATAAATTTTAAAAATACTCTTTTTAACAGCAATAAAAAAGTGAGTTTAAAAAAACTTTTAAATCAAATGCTTATATCTCAGAACATGGTTAGAAAACAATGGCTTTAGCACAATTTTAAAAATAAGAAATAATACAATTTGGTTAACATTAACTGTTTTAGTCAAATAAAATTAAATAGGACTGAGAATTAAAATATTACTATGTGAATGATCTCATAAATAGTTCAAAACTAATGTGACAAGTTTTGAATCTCAAATTCTTAAAATATAAATGCGAAGGTCGTTTATTTATTTGGCTTTTAAATATTCAAATATCGAACTGAAGTCGAACTTCTTCAGCCTTCAACTGAAGTCTTGGCATTAATCATACTTACGAAAAGCAAAATTCTGATAAAATAAAAAATGTTTTTTTTGTCTAATAATTAGGCAAAGGTTTAACATTTTGACAGTTGCAAAACAGCCAACATTTTTGATATTGAGTAAGCACAACACAGTAGCTCCGCAAAATGATACCTTCTAAATAAAAGTCGTTACTGTTTTACTAAATACATACATTGTATAGATATACCATATTGTGTAGCTAGATAAGTGTGTGTGTTCATTTCAACGCTTGCCACAAGACGGGTTTCCCGCCCACGCGACTTTGTGGCGCCTGACCGTAGAACACATTTATTCAATCGCTACATTTTCACTGCTGGTTCTTTATTATTATAAGCTTAAATATCTAATGTCATCATTCGCGTCCATAAACATTAAGTAAGTACCATCACGATAATCATCTATGCGGGACTTGCACCTTGTTTACAGACACATTCCTTTATTCGTTTTAAATACATATTGTCTACTATCTAGATTCAAGAAAACATGAAGTAGGTACTTTAAAAAACTTAATGGTGAACAAGAAATCTATAAATGCCGCTCCAATTTAATATTTTCTGGAATTGTGCCTTTAAAATTCACAGGAATTCCAAAAGGTGTTATCATTATTCGTGGGATTTTTTTTTCTACCGAATTTTATTGTTTACAGATAGTAAGTCTAGATGCACCTTAGATGATAACCTTAAATTGGGATGCTGTATAGCCGCGTGCGTAGGTTCACTTTTTCGCCCCTTATCTTCCAAATCAGAAACTTACAGTACCTATAGGTATATAGGTGAATAAACGTGGTGGATACTAATCCGGGCATGTAGTCCTAGAACTCTACCGTCTGATCAAACATACATGAAGTTAATAATTCAAAAACTTTTGAATAATGGATTAACACATTATATGCAAATATTTAGTAGACTGAATCCAGATAATGCTAATTTCGAGTTAGTATGTGTACAAAATGAAAAAAAAACTTGCGAAGCGTCACTCGAAAATATTTAAACAGAATGAAAAAAAAAATCGGAATATTCACTCGACGTCTCTTCATAACCGTACAGTAGCAATGTTAACTATATCTTTAAAAATTAACAAGACATTTGTAATGGAATGATATTGAAGGTCATGATGTGACGTTATCCGCCAGCAACAGGCGAGAATGCCAACAAAACAACGCAACAAGTGCTCATTGCGGTGTGCCCCACTGCCATGCCATTAGCAATTGGTTTTTGCGACTTTTATGACACTGTATCAATAAAGTATCACGACTTGGACTTAACAACGTAATAAACTTTTCATTTGATCAGATTCTATAGGCCTACGTCAAAAAGGTCATCGCAACAGCACTATCTATAATCATAGATAGGTATAACTATCCAAATTTAAAATTCCAAATCTAAAATTGCGTGTATACGTAGCTAATATGTAAGTATATGTATAGAACTATTTATCATTGGCTTCCTGAGCAAAAATCGAGCGTCGCTATCGCAAAGCGCGTGCGTCATCGCCTCCGCTCTACTGATAAGCGCTTACAATTATCATTGCAAATAATATTGTGTTTGAACATATCTCACACCAAGGAGTTCCTCCGCTGGAAGTTTTGCTAAATACGATATATTCATAATGACAAACTTATTTGTCTGTTTCAAGTATTTATAGATAAAGAGGTCTATAAGTTCAAAAGATAAGCAAATATAGGAAAATGTCCATTAATTCACTGAAATGAATCTAGATAAGTTCGCCGCTTGCCCCGATGATATGTATTTTCGTGGTAACATAATTCTGGTTAATAGTTTTGTATATCTAAGTACTGAGTTATGTAAATAATGTGATACAGACGGTAGGAGGTATATAAAGCCAATACCCGTTCTAGTCGAGCGCAACCGTTACGAAATCATTGCTGCATGAAAATTGTACCGAGCTAGTAACAAACTGGACATTTCTAATTAATGCAGTCGTCATTGAATGAATTTTACGCCCCATATCTGAATTGCTAAGCCCATAGACGTATAATAAACGCGATTGAACAGAAGATTTAGTACAGTAAACATAAAACAATTGTTTCGTGTGTATTGTTATATCATGTTGTAAAAGATGGCAATGTTAAAGTCCGTGCATAGATACGTATAAATAGATTACGAAGAGCAACCGATCCGGTTGCGGCGAAGGAAGGAGACAGCTACAACGCGCCATGAATCACTTCTCGGCGAGCGCACTCTCGCACAGTCGGGGCACCGCGCGGAGGACTGCGACTCGAGAGGGGCGGGGAAGTAAAGCCGAACGAACGTAACGAACCAACGACAAGTACAACTAAAAACAGTTGAACACTCGGCCACGACGCGGTTACGTGTGTTGCTCGCTGAAATGTGCGTTCAATCGAATTTCTGCGTCTAATTTAAGTAACAAATAATAACATACATAATAAAATTGATTTACAATAAAAGAAAGTGGACTATTACAGCTGAGTGCAAGTGAGAACGCGTGTGACGACAGCCAAAGGTGTGTGTGAGTGTATGTGTGTGTCGTGGCGTGGATCGTCGCGCAATTATTAACGATGATTCACTTGCGCGCGGGTGAAATGCAGCCTATCGGACTTGTTGACATATGTTATGGAGGCGTAAACAAATGATATCAAGATTACTCTTTCCTTAATATAATGGTGGACTGATTCATTATTCCGCGGCAGGTAAGGCATTATTTTTAAGTATCAATTCTTTCCATTTTAGAATATTAAGCGAAATCCTTATACAAGTAGTTTTGATTGTTTAGACGCTGTTAGCAGTCAGATATACTATGTTGTCATTTGTTTGACGTTCGATCGATGGGTCAAGGACTGTGTTTTAGGACACACTGTTTATTTAATATTTACAAAAAGGTAATTCGAGTGTCAAGGTGCTGCAAGTGTACTAGTCAAACAATTTATTGAAACTAAACAACGAACATCCCATTCAAAAGATTAAAATATAGGACCTTCAAATGTTTGTAATCAAAGTATTTTGGAATTAGTAAAACATCAAAACAGACAATCTAAACATCAAGAAAACGTCGGAGTGATAATAAAGTGTACATTGAAACGGCAGAAATATTAAAATCCGTGCAAAGTTATTTGCATCTACATAGTGAGAGGATAGGTAAAAGCAAAACAGGGTGGCGGCGTGCTGGCGGCCGACACAGTCGTCGCCAGGGCCGCCTGGCTTGGCGCCAGGCCGGCGGGCGGCCGCCGACCGCCGGGATTCCTTTGTTTTAATCTCACCACTGTGAATCCCTATCTATTAGGAGACCCACTAGGTGTTGTTAATGTAGATAACATATCAAGGGTGATTATTATTAACGATTATACATTCATGATAATTTCAAAAACTTAGCACAAATTCGAAATATTTGATTAAAAATGTAAACGCTGGATTAATGAAACAACTAATATTAAAATACAGTTTCGATAGTGTTAAGGTCACTACAGTGCTGTATTTTTAATAATACTTAATGTTTTTTTTCATTCATAATCTACACCCAATGTTACCCAAATGTTTACAAAAAAAATGTTGATGTGTCTTAATGGCGCTGTTCAATAAACGAATACGATAAAACCTAAATAATCTAAGATAGCTGTTACTGTTTAAGCATATTTTCGCAATGATTACTCACCTGCCATATGTTAATAAAAATAAATGACTGGTTGACCAACTCACAAGGAATAATCAAAAATTTTTGCGTAATAAATTCACGGGAGATTAGATGCTATAATTTATATATTTTATCAATTAGGTAAAGATAATATACCGACTAATTACTTGACGTAAAAAGTATTTACCGATCTATATGGTACGACCGACGGTATGTTTTTACCACTTCATATTATATGTCATCTGTTTTGGCACGGTTTTATGGTTTGGTAAAGCAAAAAATGTATAATCCATGTATAATCATACAATGATTTTAAGTTGTGCCCTTGGACATTGTATATTAATCTTGTTGATTCATCAGCATAAGTGTAGAAGTGACTATAATAATTTGTAATAAGTATCGCAACGGGATATACGTAACAGGTGAAATTAGTAACGCTAATAATGTAAATAAAAATTATAGGGCTAGTGAGATAAGGAATAGGAATGTGTAATATTACTACATTATTTTGTGATACAAAGTAAGAGAATTGTTTAGATATCCATCGGTTCTTAAGTAAACGTTTGAGCTCTATAATAGAAAGCACACGATAGCATTGAACATCATATAGTTATACTGAGTCAGACAGAGTGGTATACCTGTAGCTGTGTGCGTAATGCGTATTGCGTTTATTTGCTGGTCGTTATAAACCGAGCGGCTTGCTTGTCTCTGTTTCTGAGAAATTGTAACGCCTTCTCAGAACATAGCAACGCAACCGTCCACAAATGCCTCGAGTGAACACTGAGCCCGAGGCTTGAGTGTGAACGCGAGGGCCGAGGTCACCATACTATTGCATGTATTTGGATTGTACATAGAGAAATACTCTCTTGCAATAAAGCACTCTAAAAATTAACTTTTATTATCGCATCAGATATGGCAATGATATTTATTTGCATTATAAAGATAGGAGTCAAAAATATTCGTGGAATTCCAATTAATCAGACTAAGTTTTAGGTGTTACACACAAAGAAAATAATATTTACTTCCAACAGCCGCTAATAGATTCCGAGTAGCAGGGCTTTCCTCGTTCGTAAAGCGCAAGTTCGTGATTACGTCACAATGATGTCACGTCGTACATTAATACATAGACCAGCTAGACTCCGTGCGTCAGTTTGCAACGTTGTTGTATGTTATTGGATTTGCAACTCTAGCTTTATATTAGGATTTCTTTTTCGGACAACTTAAGCACTTTTAGGCAAGCACTTTTTAGGATAAAATTAGCATCACTATAAACGCAGTAAGATTTAAATAAATTTTATTCATTAATAAAGCTTACGTCGATTTAGTCTTGCTTTCGCGTCTTTTACTGTTTTTTTTATTATAAAAAGTTAGTTGCATAACGAAAACTGAGAAAAATGTAAAATAAGCCGCGTAATTGGCAAAATAAAGGCTTATTTTACATTTATTATAATGGATTTCCGTAAAGTAATGCCTGATTCAATAAAATTATCTACCTTATTTTAATTAAAAAAACTTAAAACACGAATACAAAATAACAAAATCGTGAAGGAGTTTCACTTAGCGACGAGGATAGAAAGTGTCCAATATATGTCTTTGCACTTGTGTTTTACGTTTAGTAAATTATATTGAAGCATATATTATGATAATAATTTGAATTATTTTATAACCAAGAGTAAATGTTAATTTTCTGAAAATATGGTTTATTTCAATTAATATGTAATAAAAACTTAAATCACAATTTTTACTACTATATTTTTTTCAGATAATAAAGTCGCGGGAAAGATGCCGCTCACACAAGAAAAATGTTTAGATAGCAACTTTTCTAACAACAATGATAGCAGCTATCTTCATAAGAAGTTCAAAAAAATGGCATCTACCATTTCTGTCCTTCCTGTGTGTTCACTAAAGAGTGAGGAATGTAGGCAAAAAGAAACAAATCTCGTGCAACTTGCTAGTAGTACGTCTATTAGTAACGGAAGTATTGCAGCGGCACATCCAGAAATAGAGAAAATTAAAGAGAAATTCATTAGACATAATGATTCGGAAAAAAATGTACAAATTAATTTTAATGATGAAAATTATAGGTTAAGTGATGTTAGTAATATTGTTCAAGTATCTGGTAAAACCAGTTTTCCTGATGAATTTTTACATAAGACTGAAAACCTTGAGAATGATTTTATCAAGGAAACTTACAGTGGAGGATCTGGGCGTTATATATGCCCATATTGTAAATTATCATGTGCCAAGCCTTCTGTTCTTCAAAAACATATCAGAGCTCATACTAATGAGAGACCGTATCCATGTATACCTTGTGGATTTGCTTTTAAAACGAAATCTAACTTATATAAACATAGAAGATCGAGAACGCATGCTTTGAGGTCACAAGGAGCGGATGCGTCTGCTACAGTAAATGATGATGAGTTATCAGGTGGGTCGGAAAGTGATACATCTACACCACCTATTTCTTTTTCTGATTCGGTTGTAGATGGTTCTGTAAATCGAGTTGAATATAATCGACCTGATGAATATTCATCGCCCGATTTTATGAGCGATAGTACTACTACGTCAATATCTACGATATCAAATGATAATTGGAAATCGAAATCAATTTATAAGCCCAAGTTCAGAGCTGCGTTATATCAAGGAATGGAGGAAAAAGATAAGATAAAAAAAACTATTTCGCACAATGCTGATTTTCTTACGGAACATATCTCTAAAATTATATCAGATAATGAAGCCATCGTCGATGTTATTGAAACACCTTTGCAAAAAAAATATGGTAAAATTAAACAAATTGCAGAAAGCAAACAATTTTTGAATGATAATGAAATAAAGCCCGAAATATCTCCATTAAATTTAACTAAAAATAACTATGAGGTAGAACATACTATGAGAAAGAGATCACATTCCGACTCTTTACCACAAAATATTGAGGACCAAAAACACCCTTTAAATCCGGAAGGATCGATAATTAAAGACTTATTGTTAAAAACAAAAGCCAACGGTTTCAGTTCTGTAACTAGTGAATTGGTGGATGGCTTGGGGCCCATATTTGTTTGTCCTTTATGTCAAATAGTATATCGAAGTGCCGAAAATTTAGAAATTCACAGAACTTATTATTGTAAGGGAAATATTACAAATTCCATGTTAGGAAATAATAGTCAAAAAGATTCCAGAATGGCAAGGCCAGAAAATGTATTCATGAGGAGTCATTCAATAAACGTACGGTTGCCAGAAAGCCCAACACCTAGATCAAATTTTAATACTAAATCACCTCCCTTAAAAAATAAACCAGATAACCTAGTGATACTGAAGTCTGAATGTAACGACGTAATCGCTCCGTTGCCCTCTCCTGGACCTCTTCTAGGAAATACAAGACTAGTCGACACCAGAACGCCGTCAGATTTTATGAGAAAAACAGATATTTTAAAAACGAGATGTAAAGAATCTAGTCCGAAACGGAGATTGGATAATAGATCTGATAGTTTCAGTCCTAGGTCACTGGATACACCGTCTCCAAGATCAGCTGATTTATACCCACAGTCAAAGATGAGATGTATTGAAACAAATCCAGTCACTTTTAGGACAATAGAAGAAATGTCACAACAAATGAGACATAATTCTACTACTTCTTTACAAATGTTTGGTGGAGAAGTGAAGATAGTTGATCATTTAGGAAGTACCACTACTTTACGAATAGAACCAAGCAAAAATCAATTGTCACCAATCTTAATTCATCAGAATTTGTCTCCTTCGAAACTTGCCAGCGACTCCGAAGCAAGTAGTGTTGTTGTGAGATCGGGTCTCCATTCAGGTGGTATTATTGTACATAATCCACCTACACCAAAAGAGTTAATTAATACTCAAGCTCAAACACCGCGAGCTTCGGTATCGACACCTAATGTTCAGAGTTCAAACTTGCTCAATATTCACGATATAACACATTTTCAGTTCCCACCTCTCAGTGCTATTACAGCATACAATCCATTAACTTTACCGCCATTAAGTCCATCTTCATCTCCAAGTGGAGCGGCTACTATACTACATGGTGGAAAATTAATACCACATGTGCCAGGTATACCCGGACCGAACACGTCCTCTTTGTTCATGACGCAATCTAAAACTGAACAAACAAATATGTCAAAAGTAACACCTGATTCAGTCCAAGATATATCTAGAGGTAAAACAAGTGGGAAAAGCAATTCTGATTTAGGTTACGACAGGATTGCCATATCAAAAAGCCCTAATATACGAATAATAGATTCGGATCAAGATAAGTTTACTCAGAATAAAGAAGTTTATTTGGAAGGCCAAAAATATACCAATGTTCCTATCATTAAAATTAAAAACGTAGATGATTCAAATTTTGTGAAAACAAATTTACCGGGTGTTACTAAACCGAATGCATTGAGACCAGAAGGGACTACTAAAAGAAATTCTGACGGTCTTCTTCGACTACCAGCTGCAAAAGAAAATTATTATTCGAATAAATATAAAAATAAGGAGCTACACGTTATGATTCCATCGAAAAATAGTGACGTTAAAACTGAGCAAGAAATTAATAATTACAATTTTGAGAATTTAATAACAAAGGCAGAAATTTATAACAATCAAATACAGAGTTCCTCAGAGGTTCAAAAGAACTCAAGTACAAGAGAACCATCACCTTCATCAAAGAATGAAAGATCGGAAACCTCGTATTTTCAGAAAAATTTAACAGCAAGACCAGGTGTTGAAGACAGAAAACCAAAGTTTTTAAGGCCATCTACATTACCATTAAAACCAGGGACTTTTACACCAAAAAGGCATCATGGGATAACACCAAATGCGAACACTATGCCATTAGTGTCCCCAGAAACACCGCGACCTGCTAAAGCTTATGGTCAATTATATTTAAATGGCAACGCATATACGTACTTGGGATTGAAATGCTCAACTAAAGTATTCTATTGCACGATAAATCGTCCCCAACCAACTTATGTACCCAATCAACATTTTCTTTCGATGTACAGCAACTGGCAGGTAAATACTACTAATTTATTATTTACGCTATTATTAATAAACCTGTTTAGTGGGTATTATACGATGCCTCTTGTCTCTTATATTAGTCACGTGACGTTAATGGAAACAGACGAAATGAGCCGAAATACAAATTACGTTCAAACAGGTTTATTCATAAACGTGTTTATAACCATTTAAGTATAATCTTTGTAAAAAAATATAACTTACATTTGTTTCAGCTATTATCTGAACTCACTCCAGATCCTCTGGGATTATCAGCGTCATCTTCTATGTCCTTGTATGACTCGCGTCATCGACCACAAAACACAGCGGTCTCAGTGCTTAAGCAGGATCTAATATTGACTCATTCATCGCAATGGAATAAATATTTGAAGGACAATAAAGAGGTAACTAATCCCATTCGAATTCATTAAGCATAATTTATTATAATGTAAGTAATAATAAACATTTTAAGAAAGGAATCCTATTAATTATATAATATTATAAATGCGAATGTTTGTATGTTTGTTTGTTACTTCTTCACACAAAAACTCTTGAACCGATTTTTATGAAATTTGGCAAACACATAGAGGGTTACTTTGATTAACACATAGGATAGTTTTCATCCCGAAAAATGTTCCTGTGGGACCATCAACTATGCGGAAAGAGTTAGTCATGTATAAATGAAAAAAGGGCAAAGCAAATCAAAGTATAAAAAAAAATCTTTTAGACATAATTTTGATTTGAAATGCAATGTGTATGAAAACTGAAGTGAATTTATTAGAAGGACCAAAATGAGTAAGGGATATTATCATGAAACGAAAGTAGTGCATACATAGTGCAATTATACTTTTCATTTAATGATGGCAAGTATGTAGACCATGTAATTTTATTCAAAACAGGTATTTTTTTTAATTTAAACATTCATTGAACAAATTCAATGTCCATATTACGTTTCATCGTACAATGTTGTAAACAATGTTGCAATTTATTACAACAGTAAAGAATGTTAATGAACGTATATTGTGTACGCAACCTATTAGATTTTGTGATATTGGTGCCTTACGGTCAATATTAATAACCTACCTACAGATAAAGATAGGCCTTCTAGAGATTTGTTGCTAAATTATCGAAAACTAACAGCGGTTACCTGGCAACTGATCTAATCTTAGATAGGTTATTAATATTGGCCGTTAAGTGTTATCAGTGAAAATCACATTACATTAAAAATACAACTATTGCAACACCAACACTTAATCTATCTAGAAACAGCATTAAAATCTACAAAATCAGCGCTGCAGATAAGAATATAAACCTAATTCCATCTATCTTTCAAGCCAATAAATAGGCAAATATATAGTCAGTCAGACTTTTCTGCGTAAACCAAAGAAGATATTAAAAAACAATTAAATAATTATATATTATTTGTATATATATTTCAGACCACACAGAGTTATGATTCAAAGAAAACCGATGATTCTAAAAATTCTGATTTAAACGCCCCAAAAAAGGAGTTGACCGGTGGATTTGAAAGTAACGAAGAATATACGTATGTACGTGGCAGAGGCAGAGGTCGCTATGTTTGCTCTGAATGCGGTATCCGCTGTAAAAAGCCTTCCATGTTGAAAAAGCACATACGTACACATACTGATGTGAGACCATATACTTGTATTCACTGTGTATTTAGGTAAGTTTATTATTAATTAAATATCGCACAAACTCCTCGTGATGGTCTGGGCTTCTTTGTAGAATAGACCATCTGTCTTCTTGTACCAGGCAGCTCGTAAAAGGCGAGCATGGTCTTACCGTCACTACCACAGTAACATCTGACTAGGTGGTAGAGTTTCGCAGCGACTCGCCCGGATTGGTACCACTGCCTTACCTATTCCTGCCGCCATAACGTGACGTGTTCCAGTTAAGGAAGCCGGCAAACTTATTTTCTCGAGGCCTAACATCCCGGCCTCAGTTTGGCAACGCACCATTCCCACCTTTGGTGTCTCTAGGCAGCGGGAATTTCTTAACATCAGGAAATCCGTCCGCTTGTTTGCCTTCCAATGTCATAAAAACAAACCTAAGCCAATTTACTTGGCAGAGCCAAAGCGAGCGTTGTCTCGAATTGTCAGCGCTTGACGTTGACGTGTTCCGGTTCGGAGAGTAAGGTAGCGCGAGGTCTAACATCTTGGCTTCAGGTAGGCAACGCACCATTACCACATTTGGTGTCTCTAGGTGGTGTGAATTTTAAAACATACAGAAACAACAACTACTTTGCTTTTATCTACAAATCTTACTGAGTATTCCTACTATATTTAGAAGGAATTATTAATTAAATTTATTATTTTATTATTATGTCTCAAATGAGCCTAACTACACAGACCAACCGCGAGGCTCGGGTTCGATTCCCGACGGGGGCAGGCATTTGTGTGTTGAACATTTAGATGTCTGCATTTCCGGGTCTGGGTGATTATTAATTTTATTCTAGTATAAATTTAAGTATTTCTATGTATTCGAACAGTTGACTAACATCTATAACACAAGCATATAATTTGCTTACTTTGAGATTAGATTCCATTTCTGTAACTTGTCTAGGAATGTTTATTTATTTATTAAAATTCATGATTTGTTTCTTTTAAGCTAAAATTTAAGTAATGATTCAGTGGATCTGATATTAAGTAACAAATTAAAATATTTCGTACAGAACCCGAAATTAAAATTATGATACACTGTATCTGATAAGATACAAAATTACGTTAACGTTGATTAATTATAAAAACATGTTAAATGCTCATAATCACGGTAATTCTGCAAAATATCAACTCAACTTATTATAGGTGTATGATATCTTTTCCAATTAAACGAAAACAGAAGCGATGGAAGATCTTAGATGTGTCAAAGTAGTCAGGCTAATTAATATAAATAATAAATATTGCGATGTATAGATGTCCTGTAAAAACTAATCTGACAGCCAGGGACGGCGTTTGGGTATGGCGCGGTTAGGCAACCGCCCAGGGCGCCAAGATGTAAAGGGGCGTCAGATCTTGTACGCTATATGTTAATTGCCTTTTAATAAGGTTTTAAAGAGCATGTAAGGGGCGCCGTATAAATTATGCCCAGGGCGCTGCTATTACTAAAACCGCTATTGCTGACAGCTCTTAACATGTTTTGTCTTTGTCTACTACTATTGTGAGAAGAAGAAAGCGATAACTAAAAATAACAAGGCTAAAATTCAAAACTTTCAATTACCTACGACAAAATCAACAACCCTCTTTTACTGGCAGCAGCTAAGTATAATTGCTATAAAAGAATAGTTCAGTTTAGGATTAAACCAAGCCGAATTCAAATAGTTTTAGCAATATGTCTGACTCGGGTAATTTCCTCCCGTCAATAGAAGAAAACAACTAAAAACTATACTTATAGTTTCACTGAGTCGTAAATACCAATAATTGTTTATAATTATTCTTTAGCGATAACACCGCATTGTTGTTGTTAATGACTGCCGTCACAACGTTAGTGTTCGCCACTGTCGTGTTCCGATGTAGGGTAGAATCCCAGCTTCGTTTTCAATGCACTATCACCAAATTTGGAATCTACAGGCGACTAACATTTTAGAATTAGAGTATGCGTCCGTTTGGTTTGTCTTGTAATTCTATAAAAAGTAGTAAAGTCGAGCCCACCTTCATCGTATTGCCTGTATTTTTTAAACTGGAAAATATTAATTATAGAGAAAATTACACAATAAAATGGCAACTTTATTTTAAATGTGCACCTTTAGTCATTCTAAATCGTGTCCCCACCCATTTTTATATTTGAGGATTTTCTCGACGGAATTTCTTATCTAATTTTATTTGACAAATTCAATTTACACAGTTTTATTTACATTTTATTTACACAATTTCTTATTTACTATGGATTTCCATAGTAGATAAGGATATGCAACGTAACGTTGTTTTATCTCTTTTAATATAGATATTTTCATGTTGATCCAACGATATCTACATTGCACTACAATGTTTTTGCTATATGATTATGAAGCATGACTGGTTCTAATTTTTGTTAAGCTAACTTAATCACATGCTATGTCTTGTTTCTTTTAAATGAAAAATGTCAAAATTATTAATCTGTAACAAAAGTATAAAATAAGATAAAGTTTTAAAAAGTTGAGAAAATAAAATCAATAGGGTACAAATAAACAAAAAAAACAGGGTACAAATAAACAACAAAAAAAAGGAAGAAATATTAAAGCAAAGGACTTCTAGCTAAGTAGATCAGTAGATGGGTGATTCCCCTAAACATCACAACTTTAGTATTTTTTATGGAAACTCAAAGCCTCTTCATGTGCATACACATATTAAATAGGAAACATTGTTAGGTTTTCTTTTGTCCTGTACTTGGATGATACCATACTATCATTTGTATTTGTTTTACAGAGAAATAAAATAATAACTTCGTTATATCTACACTTATAGGTAAATGTAGACTTAATTATTTCCGTACTCTTTAACCAGCCTTAAATTTTAAGCATTAAAAATGCTTGTGTGATCTTTTAACAACTTTTTTTGTTCTTGTCAATATCATGTTTAGCTCATACATGATTAGTTACCGTCAAATGAAAAGAACAGCACAGTCAAAACATTGATGTTGATAGAAGTATTCGACAATAATCAGCAAACATTTAGGCTCCTGTGGATATAGCCGTACATTGCCACAATAATCATTAGTCAAATATTTTTAGTTTTCAATATAACATTGATCTGTCATTGAAAGTTATTTTTACAAAAAATAACATTATATAAACAATTGCCTTCCATAATAATAGTACATAGTAATCAGTTATAGGATGAACTAAATTAATAAAAAATAAATATCATAAAATGGTAACAGAGACAATATGTTAAGCTCAATACCCAAAGACTAGTGCGAAGGGGTTTCGGATAAGCACTATTGAAAATTATCTCCAGTTTTCGTTATCATCAACGTGGTCACTTCTTTTATAGTACGCTCTTTCCATATGTTTCCGCTTAAAAATATTTTTTAACTATCTAGGAAGATCTGCTATTTCCTTTAGAATACCTATTGTAAAAGAGGACTATATTTCCCAGAAAATATTTGTTAACTATTAGCCATCTAAACTAAGGTACTACTAAATTAATAACTTAAAAGAATTAAGATGATAGGTGCAACAGTTTTCGACAGAAGTAGTAGTAGAGTAAGAGTAGTAATGGATTGCTAGAGTCTAGGCGATCAAATTGGCGATTCTGAGAGCTTTGGGACAATTAGGTATGTTGTCCTTGGCAAAACAGTAAAGGTCAACAAAACCCGAGATTTTGGAAGTGAATAAAACACTGTAAAGTTTGAGAAGTTAACATTTCATAATATCATAGTACTGATGCTAACTGACAACTCATAAGATACAGAAGAACTTTATCAAATCGGAATTTTGTTAGATCATATGTTTACAATGAGTCTGTCTACATTCTAAAAAACTTTTAGGCAAATAGGCATTTATGTCATGACTTTATTATACAAACTATTGAACTCTAGTATTATTATTACATTTGCCGTGAAAATCACTTATTATTTTTCACTTTATTATTTCCAGTTTTAAAACAAAAGGAAACCTTACAAAACATATGAAAAGCAAATCACATTATAAAAAATGCTGTGAGTTGGGTATCAACCCAAATGAAGGAAATGATGGTGAAGGTATTGAAACAACACAGTGTTCGGGAGAAACTGATGATGAAACAGATTCCGAAGGCGATGAAGGAAACGAGGGTGAAACGGAGTCAAGTGGTAAGAGCATTTTGTATTAAATACATTTATGTACGAGACATATAATCACAAAACTAGAGAAATTTGCAAATAACTTTTATTGCTATTCAAATTGCTTTAAAACTTTGATAACATAAATAAAAATGCTTAATTCCTAGTGTAGTAAACAAAAATTTAAAAAGTTTCTTTGTACGCTTGTGTACAGAGTTGATGCATTTTATAATTCATCTCTTAACTTTGTAATCAAATAACGTAAAACGTAAAATCATTGTGACCCGCGTAGTTTAGTAACGTAAAACATATATATTTTGCATTTCAGATACTGAACTCGGCAAATCTCGGTTGCCAGAGCATGAGGCTGCTCACTGCTTATTGTCTTTATGTAGCAGTAGACCAGCAACTACAGCAACACCTGGTTTAATTACCAGTGCAAGGCCAACTACTTATCCTTATTCACCAATAGTGATAGAAAATGATATGGAAACAATTCAAGAGAAACCACAAGTACTTAGAACGAATACCTTAGATATGAGAATGGAAATCGACAATGAACCTATGGATCTTAGTAAAAGTGATATTAAAATGCCTAGTAATGTAGCAGAGATTCCTACCGCAAGAGAATCCAGTGTTTTAGCTTCACTGGCCTCAAACACAGCCAAGCTACCACAACATCAAAGTCAATGGGTTAACGGAGAACCAATGCTACAAACATACTTAACAGAAAGAGCTCTTTTAGATTCAAAAATAAAACTAAGTCAACTTGCTTGTAATTCTAATAAAATACGAAAAGTCGAATTGGAAAATTCCGTGTTTACAGAAAAACAAAAAAGCGAAAATTGCAAAAAACCAGTCAACCAATCAGGTATTGCAGCTAATACAATAAAAATAGTAAATAACACGGAAAATAATGTCATTGTAAAATCACCACGGAGAGAAGATGTAAAAAGTAGCGAAAATCTTCAAACCATTGTTAGCAGTAGCGAATCGGTAAGAGCGCGTACACCCAATACTTCAAATTCAGAAAATGCAAAACAAGTCGTTTCTGAATATTTAAAACATGCTCGGATAAATCTTATGAAAAGTCACGATGACTCATTAACAAATCATCCGGATATGTCAAGTGATGACAGTAATTGCGGTAAAACTGGTTTGGAAGACAAAGCGAAGGCTGACGACATATCACCAGAATCTGAAGGAATGAAAATGATCCCATCTGAGTATGATTCAGTAGCGTCTAAAGTCGTAATTGGAGCTGGAGGTGTAGCATTTAAAGTAACTAAAGGAAAAGATTTCGAAAACACATCATCATACTCACCAGGTAAGCTTATGGAAGATGGGCGCAAAGTTTGTGACTTTTGTAACAAAACCTTCACCAAACCATCACAGTTAAAGTTACATCTAAATATCCATTACATGGAGAGACCGTTTAGGTGTAGTGTTTGTGCTGTAAGTTTTCGAACAAGAGGACATCTTCAGAAACATGAGCGGTCTGGTTCCCATCACAATAAAGTTTCAATGACATCGACATTTGGAGCGGCTACTTCTTTTAATCCGCGACCTTTTCGGTGCTCAGATTGCAATATAGCTTTCCGAATCCATGGTCATTTAGCTAAACATCTTAGAAGTAAAATGCATGTTATGAGGCTGGAATGCTTATTCAAATTACCTTTCGGGACGTTTACCGAAATCGAACGCGCTGGCCTAAGTCTAACAGATATAGATACAACAGATTGCGCAAGTTCCTTAGCCAGTTTACAATCATTAGCACGGAAACTTCATGAGAAGGATCCTACGAAACTAGAATATAGAGAACCAAGTGGATCAATAGCTCCATTACCTTCGACGAGAGAATCATCAGAAGACGAAGACACCTCTACGCTTTTAGTATCTGAAACTATTAGTGATTGTGTGAAAGATTGTGAGATGAAAACTATTGGTAATAGTGAAATCCAAGAAACAGAAACGCGTGTTATTTATAGTGCCACGGATAATTAGTGCCAAAATTATATTAAGTAGATACTATTTTATTGTGCAATTTTGTTTTATTGTTAATTTAAGATGTAATATTTCATACTGGGGTTTAACTCAGATATTTGTGAAAACAAAATGAAGCGCTTTATTATACACATTGTATGTATTTTTCCAACATGTGAAAGTATCCTGTAAATAACTCAGATAGGTATAATTTTAATATTATTGTTATATTTGCTTCCAGTATAGGGCTTACTTACATATTGTTATAAATAACTCTTAAGGAGTACTATTTGTTAAATATTCTTCTAGTGAAAATGGTACAGACAAATGTAATGAAAAACAACAGTGACTTTGTGGTCCACTTTTAAATTTAAATGCTGAAATATCAACGAAACATATTACAAACTTAAAAACGTAGTAATGTCTTGATAAGTACTATATTATTGCTCTTTTGTATGTATTTTTGTAAAATATACCAATGTATTTACAATGAGTAACTTCTACTTCCAAAGTCTTTTAAAGTAATTGGCATATCAACTTCCGTAAAAAAAATTAGGTAAAAATTTAATCCTTGAATAGTCTTCCATATCGAAAAATAGAACTTGTGCTAGATATTTGTTTTATAGTTACTCTTCATTTGGGTGAATATTTGACTAGTATATTGACTGTTATAGAATAAGTTTTAGGACTTTTCTCCATATGGCTAAATTGTAAATAAACAATAAAAAAAATGTTACAAATATTGTAAAAATTATATATGCAATTTCTAAAAGCATTCTTTTTTTATTTAATAACATATTTTGTTACTTTTAATGGATAAATTGTATTTTACAAATAATAAGTTTAATCTGTTAGTCAACTGTTTTAATTTCGTACCCGTGGAAAATTTATTTCTACGCAACATTTTAACAATTTGCTGATGACTTTCGTCATTAGTGTCAATAAAATACCTAAAAATTTATAACACTAAGGTTATGCTATAGAAAAAACTAAATAAATATTAATGCTCAGATGGTTTTGGTAAATGCTTGTACTATCGTATACTAGCGGCCCGCCCCGGCTTCGCACGGGTATAAAATATACATATAAACCTTCCTCTTTAAACACTTTATCTATCAAAAAAACCGCGTCAAAATTCGTTGCGTAGTTTGAAAGATTTAAGCATACAGAGGGACATAGGGACTGAGAACGCGACTTTGTTTTATACTATGTAGTGATGTGATACGTAGCATGTCCAATGTATACAATAAGTGGTCCTCAGGGTACCATCCCCTAATGTAACTTACTTAGTTTGTGTTTATTCAATATAAATAATTCTTAAATTCGAAAAGTAGTCAACAGAATAGTGCTTTCAAACAAAAACTCATGGTTTTTTGTAAATATTAAGACCTCTTATTCAAAAGGGTAACCTACTTAATTAAACAAAATTTTTCGAAACATAAACTATCAAAAATAAGCCTATTAGGTATTGAAAGAAACATTACCTAATTCGAAATTTCAAACAAGCCTACAGGGTAATGAACGTGCATTATTTTAATTTAGTTTTGAAATATAAAGTCGCGAGCTAACATTTAGGCAAGTATGTAAAGGAAAGCATTTAAGTGACATCAATAAAATTATTCAAAACCTTACTTTGGATTTCGTATGTTTGTATTGTATGTGAGGTCAGCTACCCGCTCTCTACCGTGCAACGTGAAATCTAGACTTTTCTATTTCATACATATTTAAACACAATAAACTGCACAAAGACAGTTCTTATGAATAAATTAAAAAACACAAGAACTTAATTTCCTTTTAAAAGTAAAAAATATCCGAATATATTTGCAGACATTCCGTTAATCTCACCCCCCACAACTTTTGAACGGCTCAACCGATTTTCTTTAAACATGTCTAAGAACACTCGCACATAAGTTACCTATAATACAAAATAAACTAAATTGAAATCACCCCTCTTTATGCGTCTGGGGTTAAAAATAATCCGGCGTTGAGACAAGACATATACCTTAACCTAAAATATTTGGAGTCGGTTTTTACAGTTCCACTGCGCTTAGTAATTGATTTCACCAATAGAAACTTACCTTAAAAGTGATGTCTGATGCACTTTCCAGTCCAGTCCACGATGCAGATGCACTTTCAGGTATTTCCCTACTGCAAGGCTGCTAGTTGATTACAAGTATTTTTTTTATGATATTGGAAGGCAAACAAGCAGACGGATTTCCTGATGGTAAGAAATTTCCGCCGCCTAGAGACACCAAAGGTGGTAATGGTGCGTTGCCAACCAGAGGCCGGGATGTTAGGCCTCGAGCAAAAGTAAGTTTACCGGTCACCTTACCCTCACAACCGGATCACGACATGACGTTATGACGGCAGGAATAGGTATGGCGGTGGTACCAATCTGGGCGAGTCGCTGCGAAACTCTACCACCTAGTCAGATGTAACGGTGTTAGTTACGGTAAGCCTATGCTCGCCTTTTACGAGCTGCCTGGCAGGAAGGCAGATGGTCTATTCTGCAAAGGAGTCCGGACCAACATCAGCACAAAGTTCACAACAGTAGGTGTTCAATGCAAAAATTAATATGACTATGGTATGTTAGAAGCAATCCAGGTTTCGATGGAGCACCCGCAGTGTTTGCAGATAATCTCCATCTTTTAAAGACTCGATAATTTCGAAATTTGTACACCTCTTTGAAGTGAAAAACCTATGTTTTGGACGCATTGAACTCTGCAAGCTCCAACCCAGTCGGAAGCGCTGGAAAGTTGCAATGGCGAATTCTTTCATTTTACTTAATGAATAAAGACGTACTCTGCTTCTTCGCAGCGAAACCTTTTCTGTTTTGAACCCATTGAACTCTGCTAGGTGTAACCCAGTCGGAAAGCGCTTGAAAGCTGCAATGTTGAATTTATCTACTTTGGTCAATGAATTAGGACGTACTCTGCTTTTCTGCAGCAAAATCTTTTCTGTTTTGGATGCATTAAAAACGGCAAGATCCACCTCCTTCGGACAGTTCTGACCAATTGCTCAATGAACGAGTTCATTTGCTTTGCTGTAGGAGGTACCTACCCAAGGATTCTGTTGTCATTGGTATGAATTAAAACAAAGCTGCAATTTAAAAGGTGGTAAAATTTTATGCAGCAGCTTGGATTGGTACAACCGTTATTATCTTTTCCTACAGCCATTAAACACACTAGTATCATTTAGGGTGTCTATAGGTTAGGCATGTCTCTTAACCATTACGAGAGCCAGCTGTGCTCGCTATTTTACAACATAAAAAATTATAAACACAGATTTCAAACGATAATTTTAACAAGCAGTTATTGATTAAAATCCTACCAAGTTCAAGACGGCCAGATGGTTCCTGGCTTTAAAACAGGGAAAATGAAAAGAGTCTGAGGGAGTTAAGTATGAAAAACTCATATTGTTTCCATTACAAATACAATGTCTCGATATGTTGTCAGGTAAAATTAATACCATTGCTTAACTCTGATTTTTTTACGATAGTGGAAGGCAAACAAGCAGACGGATTTCCTGATGGTAAGAAATTCAAGCCGCCTAGAGACACCAAAGGTGGTAATGGTGCTTTGCCAACCTGAGGCCGGGACCGTTGACGTGTTTCGGAGGGTATACGGTTCAACAGTGTTGGACGTTATGGTGGCAGGAATAGGTAAGGCGGTGGTAACCTAGAAGGATGTCACGGTGTTAGTGATGGTAGGCCTATGCTCGCCTTTTACGAGCTATCTGGCAGGAAGGCAATTATATTCTGCAAAGGAGCCCGGACCAACACGGGAAAAATTAATATTAGTACTTTGTCATACAAAACGAGTTCTGATATTTTTCCTGCGTTGATTCGGGTCCTCTGTGTAGAATAGACAATATGCCTCTCTGACAGGCACCTCGTAAGAGTTGAGCATAAATTACATGGCTTATTACACTCATGACTGTTTGTGGTCGAGTGCTTGCGCAGCAACTTGACCGGATAAGGATTCGTCAACTTACCTGTTCCTGCCGCCTAATGACAATCTCCGTCCCGGAGAGTAGGGTAGCCGGTAGACTTAGGTAGACAATAGGTCTAAAACCTTGCCCACAAGATAGCAACGTTCCTATAACATCCATGGTGTCTGAAGGTCACGGCTGTCTCTCATCATCAGAACCGTGAGCTTTTTAACCACCGAAGCAAAAAGAGGGGTGTTATGAGTTTGACGTGTCTGTCTGTCTGTGGCTTCATAACTCCCGAAAAGATGCATTGATTTAAATTTAGATTTTTGTATTTAAGATAACTTATGTGCGACTGTTCTTAGACATGTTTGATGAAATTCGGTTGAGCCGCTTAAAAGTTGTGGGGATATTAACCGAATATCTGCAAATATACTCGGATGGGGTTAACTTCTTGTGTCGTGGGTTTTTTAAATGTTTAATTTTATTTTATTAAACACAAAAAGAACAAACTAGCAGACGAATATTACACGTCCCTTTTGGTTTAAAATGCATTGGCAACCCCACACAACACATTGAAACATTATATTTCTTTTGCAATATGTTTCGGTATCGCCCACTATAACCTCTACGCCTGAACACGAGAACTAACATTTAACATGAGGAAAAAAAGGGGGCTGTTGTATCAGAGAGAAACTTTGTAAGATTCTATCGCCCAATCTGACTCAAATTAGTATAAAAGTCTAGTAATCTAATTCACAGACAATTCCAGGTAAAGGATGTCAGTCGAGGAAGTGAATAGCTTACAGGTAGATCTTTCTTTACATAAAAAAAATGTGTGGATAAATGTCAGTAGGTAAGATATCGCTTATAGCACTACCAGCGACTTGGGCGTAATTTACACGGCGCCTCCTAAACACATTTTAAAATTCTGATACGAAAAAAGTTGAATGTATGATAAATAAATGTGTTTTAATACTAACTAGTAGTTGCCCATTGATCGAAATTCGACCATAAGTTCATTTCTTAAGACCAACTACTTTGTTTTCTGAATAGTTAGTGCGCCATCTGTGAAATTTTATCGTCAATATCAATATATTTGTTTGTGTGTTTCAAATGTATGGTGGTTTTATTTATTGATTTTGTGTACTTTATAAGCATTATTATTGAAAAATGTTAGCGTTCTGCACTTGCACTGCTCTGCACTGCACGCATGATCTATAAGTGTGCCAAATTTTATGCTCCTCCGTCAGCGCAATTTTTGTATTAAGGGGTCCAAAGTTTTGGCATCACGTATTAATATATAGATACTACAGGTAGTCAATATTCTATTACGAGTAGCTAGCAGCTCTACTATCATATAATGTTATCAATTCTTTCTATAATTTTATTTTCATTGCTAAATTTAGGAAATTTACAAGAAAGACTCACCCAATTATATCAAGCGCCTAGGGCGTTGGTTTAATTGCGCCTTAACCTAGCGCCGCCGCCCCTAGGTATGTACTATGAGCGAAGTTGACATCCTTTAGGATAAAAATACTAAATTAACAAAGGTAAACCACGGACGTAGAAAGGAGAGTGTGTGCTGGGAATAGTGTGAATGGAGCGCTGGGTAAACTATTTTCAACAGACAAAAAAAGGAGGTTCTCAATTCGCCTGTATGTTGTTTTTTTTTGTACGTATGTTTCGCGATTATTCCGGTGTTTGTGGACGGATTTTCAAAATGGTTTTTTTAAATTGAAAACCTAGAATCCCGCGGTGGACCACCATTATAATTTGGTCCAGGTCTACATTAGCATTCATGAGAAAACCACATATGTTCCAAATTAGAAGTCGGTTTTTTGCAGTTTTACTGCGTTTAAATTATAAAGCGAGGTTTTGAGTCAAGGTGCTAGACTCGCTTGGCATAATCTGTACTTATCTCAACATTGTTATACGATAACGAAAGTTGAGTATGTCAGAAAAGCATGAGAAGGATAAATGCGGTCGAAATGAGAGCGCTACGGAAAATCTGTGGTGTAACGCTCGCTGACCATATTCGTAACAGTGAGGTCCGAGAAAGTGAGAATGACAGGAAGTGTTGGTGTTAAAATGAGAAAGGGCCCCCTTGGCTGTTTCAGTCATGTGGAAAGACTGACAAAGCACACACCACATACGGCGCGATGAATCGGATGAATCTGGGTGGTCTACAAACATTCACATACATATAATTTAGATTGTACTGTTTTATTCATTAACATATTGGATGACACTTTTATCTTTTTATATAAACGCTTCGCACGGGCGGACAAATTTCTTTTTTTTTTCTTCATAGAAATGACTTAGCCTATGTTCATTAGCGATAAAGTCTACTAATAGTAAAATATTTTTTCAAATCGATCCAGTAGTTTCGGAGCCTATTCAATACCAACAAACAAACAATCAAACCTTACCTCTTTATTGTTAGTATATAATATAGATTAATAAATCCGACGAAAATTACCAAATTGATAATATTTAATCGATGTGATTTGATATGATTCATTAACACGTGTACAGAAAATTTGATTATTATTATTACAAATTGTATATACATACATATCTTCACGCCATGTCCCTTACGGGGTAGGCAGAGGGTATCGAGTGACAAATTTAACCTCGCAAACCTTTCTGACTTCCTCTACATTCATTACACTTTTCATACTCGTACAAACAAGCCGGTTTCAGAGAATCTTGATACCACCCTCGGATAATACCAGAGCGATTTGATCGAGGAATGTCAACCTTGGTATCCCCTATCCTACATCCATCCACATTCGCATTGTATAACTGCTTTGTCAATCTTTCATCTCTCATTTTTTCCACACGACCGAACCAGCGGAGCATGCTCTTTCGTATTTTAACAATAACAGTTTCTTTCAATCCCAAATAAAAACACAAAATAACAGAAATAATAAGAATTTTAATTAACAATAAAATAATAATAGCCTAAACCTATTACCTATGAATCTTTATACAATGTCATATGTATATCAGAGGCGGATTAAATGAAGCGAGCATCCTAGGCAAACACTCCTTTAGCGCCATTCTATTAGAGATAACTAGGCAGACCCCAGGACACGTGTACTTAGGCATGAATGAAATATGTGGTGAGTGTGAAGAAAGCAAGACGGACAGAAGAAACAAAAATGTATGAGGCCCCTCTGAAACCAGATCTGACTATGTATGTGTTTTGACATAATCATTATTATTATTTTTTTCTTTGTTCAAAAACGTGCCTCCTTTGCCTTAGGGATAATACGCCTCTGATGTATATGCTATTTGTCTGTTTGAAATCTATGCGCGACCTGCAGACGGGAAAGTAGCAATTCGGACTTTGGGTTCTCTCACACAAGCCTGAGGAAAATAAATAATCGATATGACGATGATGACGATCACAGCTCTTATAAAAAGTATCTTCACGTCCGTATTCCTAAAGACGTAAGCAGAGGTAGGCCACTACAACCAGGTCACCCACTATTATCCGAAAGTAAAACCTCCCACCACGTAATAGGTGGTTAAGCAATCGCCTGGTCTTGACACCCCTGGTCTACGGTTAGTCTCAGTCAGGTCGGGTTAAAGATGAGCAAACAGCCTAGTAAATATATAGAACAACATTCCTCTAAGGAGACAGATCATTGTTAGGACTTATGCAATGCTCATCGTTATTTTATTTAGGACTTATTGACCACCTCGTTAGTCGAGTGGCTAGCGTACACGCCTAACTACACCGACTAACCGCGAGGCTCGGGTTCGATTCCCGACGGGGGCAGGCATTTGTGTGATGAAAATTTAGTTGTCTGCATCTCCGGGTCTGGGTGTTAATTAAATTTATTCTGGTATCTATTTAAGTATTTATATGTATTAGAATCGTTGACTAACACCCATAACATAAGCATACAATTTGCTTACTTAGGGGTTATATTCAATTTGTGTAACTTGTCCAGTGATATTTATTAATTTACTTATTCAGGACTACATAGTTACCTACTTGAACTATTGCAAATACTTTCATTACTCAAACAGAGAAATAGCAAACATGGGCCACGAGATAAGTATTCTGCTTCTGATATTGTCAAAGAGATGGAGAGGGAGAGTGACAAAGATACTAATAGACAATACTGGGTAAACCATTCCACGGCAAAGTTACTGTATGGTGTACTAGTGCGACGCACACGCGCGCACGCAATGCACAGTTCTACTTTGGCGATTTTATTATTGTGTTTGGCCAATATTTTTAACGGCAATGCATGTTTGACTAAACTACGTAAAACACGATAAATACACGTGACACGACAAGCGTACCGATTTGCTGCAAGTGTGAATCACAGATTAATTACAACTAGTGGTCACCCATTGGTGGAAATTCGACCATAATCAATTTTAATATTTTGTTGATAAGAACGCCATCTTCATTTCTTAAGACCAACTACTTTGTTTCCTGAATAGTTAGAGCGCCATCTGTGATCTTTTATCGTTATCATTAATATATTTGTTTGTGTGTCAAATGCATGGTAGTGTGGGTAATGTTTTATCTATTGATTTAATGTACTTTATAAGCATTATTATTGAAAAATATTAGCGTTCTGCACTTGTCCTACACATAAACTATAAGTGTGTCAAATTTTATGCTCCTGCGTCCGCAAAATTTTCGTAAAAAGGGTTCCAAAGTTTTGGCATCACGTATTAACTAGATTAGATTACTTGAGTCATATAAAAGCAAAGGCAGCAACATCCAGTTCCACCCCATACTGGATGTTGATATCTTTGCTTTTATATGACTCACTTAGAGAA
>NJDC01057945.1:68626-80630 GCA_002245475.1 Calephelis virginiensis
ATATGGACATTGGACCTACGCCCAATGGCAACATGTATTATTCTCTGACGAGACCAAGGTTACTTTGATTTCTTCAGATGGAAGGTAATACGTACGGCGTCCAGTAAAAGCGGAAAAGAATCCAAGATTCACAAAAAAGCAGGTGAAACATGGCGGTGGAAACATTAAAATGTGGGGTTCATTTTCTGGACGTGGAGTGGGACCTGTGAGGAAAGTTCAGGGTAACTTAGACCAACATCAATACAAGGCAATATTGGAGGAAACGATGCTTCCCCATGCTGAGGAGCATCTCCCTATTATGTCTATATAATAGGGAGATGCTCCTCGTTTCGGGTCGTTATCATGTTTCTGCATGATAACGACCCGAAACATACCACCCGTTCAGTCAAGTCGTTTCTTACCAGTCAGTCAGTATTGGTGCCAGATTGGCCAGCAAACAGCCCGGACCTTAACCCAATCAAGCACCTTTGGCACGAAATCAAGAAAAAAGTAGCCACTTATCGTACCACAACTTTAGATGAACTTAATGAAGCTTTGAAGCAGAAACTGATAATGTCTATGCCACATCTGTGTCAAGCCGTAATTACTAACAAAGGTTTTGCTACTGGGTACTGATACACATAATAAAATGGAGCTGTTAAAGATATTATAATACTGCAGATTATTAGTTTTGTTTAACTATATTTTATATAGTTTACTGTCCTTAATTAAATGTCCAGCTACAGAATTATACCTTAAAATTGAATACAGGTTCAACCTTTGATTTTAAATACTTTTTTCTATTTATTTATTCTTTTATTTAAAGCATAATAATCGGACCAAATTATGCAAATAATAGTTACTGAGAAATCAATAGGGTTTTATATTTGTATGTACATAACCGATTATTGTTCTTCACTATCTTGCATGTCCCTAATTAGTTGACCACGACTGTATATATTTCTTGTGTTTGTGTCTGAACTCCTCCTAGACAACTGGAGCGATTTTGATGAAATTTTTTGTGTGTGTTCAAAAGGATTCGAGAATGGTTTAGATTCACTGGAAATAGTTTTTTTAATTAAGTATGTTTTTATTTGCAAGTAGTTGTTGATTTTGAAATTTTTTACATTAGGTCCGGCAGACTGCTCTGCTATCAACACATTAAAGCCAAGCAATACGAAGTTTGCTGGGTCATAACTTACCAGTTTCACTTTTAACAATAACATCAGGGGTTAAACTTGAACTGCTTACTTATGATGCTGTAATAAGTAATACAGTACAAGTGTTTCTTTATTTCAAAATATGTGTATTTGGAAGTTGTACCAAGCACCAATATTGGAAAATATTAATTATTATTAAATTGACTAATGGACATTACGGTGATAGCCACACTATTTTATACAAAGGATACATCTTTTTGTTCTTTTCTTGTACATAATACGATAACCACACTCTCTGCATCTGATAGGATCTCTTGGTTTGATTTCATTTTCTCTATGACACTCTGAAATAAAATATTATGATTAAAATATAACTATAAATTAAAGCTTGCCACCTTGCACATTGTGGGATTTAATGTCTTCGGCTAATAGTGAGTGCTCTGGGTGTGCCTCTGCCTACTTCTTCGGGGATATGGGCGTGAAGATACTTATAAATTAAGTTCTGGCATGTTTTAATAATTAGTTTGCATTTTTTCTCTGAGTGAAAAATTTATCCTTTTCATTATTTGAAAATTTTTAAATCTGTTCTTATTTTTTTGTAGCATTAACAAACTTAAAATTATAAATTTTGATAGTAACCTTTTTTATTGAGGTCGTAGAAGGTTACATCAAAAGCAAATTTTGAAAAATAGTTTGAAATTGATAACATTAAAAATTTCTATGAAAAAACTAAAAATTGAAAAATACATCAATATATAATTTTTATATGACGCAATATACAGTAAACAAAGCATAAATAAGAATTATTTCCACCGACGGCAATCTCACATTTGCAAGCTGGTGACATTGTGACTCATACTAGGTACGACATAGCATGAATGTTTAGAAAAGTATATGTTACAATTTGGCAATAATATTTAAAATGCATTACCATTTAAGCCTATAACCTTTTAATAAGATTTGGCCGGTCCTTTCAAAATTACCTTGCATATTGTTATTATATTAAATCTCTACACAAGCTATTTCTATATTTGTCATATTAACATATTATATTAATTACTCAAGGTCATAAAGAAACGTTGATTCTCATATTGATTTTTAAAATTCACAAGAGATATAAGTTTCCAGCCTAAGTTTGGTAACACATTGGTATGTTTTACTTAAAGTTATAAGATTAGCAATTAAGCGAAGGTCTTTCCTGATAACTAGTCAAAACCATCCTCCCAGCACCATAGAAATTACTTGGCGGCTATCTCAGGCTAAAAAAACAAGGATCTCAAAGAAAAGTTCTCCTTCGCTGTGCAGTTTTACATTAGGTAAAGTATATTACATACCTCCACATACATAGATCATAGGCACTTTCGTAACGGACGTTTCTTTTGCACCAGTATCTGCCATGGTTAATATTTAAGAAAAGTAGTATCCAAATCCTAGGTCCCGGAACTTACGAACAGAAAAAAACCTAGGTTATTATTTAATTTTTTTTAAGTTAATTTGCATCTTTCTGGGGCCGGCTAAGACCTTTAGGCCATGCTGCCACGTCTTCCGTAATAATAAATTCGGTTGCCTGGCACAAAGGCAGATGGTATATTCTGCTAAGGAGCCCGGAAAACGGAAAACTAAAACACTTACTTAATAAAGTAACTTTTGCGGTTGATTTTGCGACGTTCACGCACAGATTTTTCGGGATCGAAATTTTCTAGAAATTGCATTGTAAATGAAAGTTGGAGCACTTATAATTACTCAAAGATGAAACACTAGACAATTCAATAATAAAGGTAATTTTAAGCAAAACTTAAATCTATTTGTTTTTCAGTTGTTTACAATTGTTGTTGTTTTTTATTTTAATTTTTTTTAAGTTAATTTGCCCCTTTCTGGGGCCGGCTAAGACCTTTAGGCCATGCTGCCACGTCTTCCGTAATAATAAATTCTTTTTCACATTAAAATTTTAAATTCATTTCTTCAGTTTTTTAACATATTGTCTACCCCTATTTAAAATTCATTTCCTTCACTAAGACAAAGCTTATTTGAGTCCTTCAATACGTCTTTAGTTTTAATTTCTTGAAGTTTACATATTATTATGTTTCTCCGTTAATTTGTTTTATAGTACGTCACATCCTTGAATTACGATTATTTTCACACAAAAATTATAAAACTAAAATTCTGGACACCAAAATCATCTTCTTTCATCTTGGCGCCAAAACTTCTACGACAGTGCAAAAAGTATTTTTAATATTCTTTTTTTTACCTCTATATTTTATACTAGTGTTATATTATGTAATAAACCCATATCTTAATATTTCATTTCTTTTTCTAGTTTCGTCTTCAAATTTCTTTCTTGTTCAGGCCTCTGCCTCTTCTGTCGTGATAAAACTCTACAATAGTCTTTCACTAGTATAGTTTATTTACTAAATCACATTTACACACAACTAAGTAATATTTACACTTTAATTAATTTACAAATTATACATTTTTATACTATATTACACATTTTTAGCTTAAAGATTGGAGGGAACCCTCGAAAAGCGCGCCTTCCCCCTCCGACCGTTCCCGCCAACCTCTTACTTTACTCTTTGTTTTTAATTTTATCCCAGTCGGGGAAAGGCAAAAGATCTGTGTCCATACAGCCACGTCTTCAGTATTAATAAATCCTTTTCTTGTTATATATTTTCAATTTATGTCTTCCATATTAATTCTTTATTTCAGTCATTAGTCACTATTTACACAGTCTTGTCTGGGTCTTGAGTAAAGCGGTGGTTTCTTTACACAAGCTCGTTTATGAGATTTGGCGGCAGCGAGGAAATTCACGATACACTAATTTCTTCATGACTATTTCATAAGTACACTTTCACTGAACAAAATCAAACTAATTCCCACCTAAATAAACCAATTTTACTCATATTTTACACTAAAATCAATAATTGTGAAAAAATTGCGACCATCTTCATTCACGATGGCGCCAAAACTCCGGTTATCATTTAAAACTAAAATATGTTTGTTGTTTTTTAATTTTATCCCAGTCGGGGAAAGGCAAAGAATTTGTGTCCATACAGCCACGTCTTCCATATAAATAAATATTTTTCTTGTTATATATTTTCAATTTATGTCTTCCGTATTAGTTCTTTATTTCAGTCATTAGTCACTACCTAATTACACAGTCTTGTCTGGGTCTTGAGTAAAGCGGTGGTTTCGTTACAAAAGCTCGCTTATGAGATTTGGCGGCAGCGAGGAAATTCACGATCTTCACGATACACTAATTTCCTCATGATTATTTCATTAGTGCATTTTCATTGAACAAAATCAAACTAATTCCCACCTTAATTAACCAATTTTACTCATATTTTACACTAAATTCAATAATTGTGAAAAAAGTACGACCATCTTCATTCACGATGGCGCCAAAACTCCACTAAAATATGTTTTTTATCTAATTTATAATTTGTGACGTTTTTGAAGGGTAATGAGCACAGACCACTGAACAATATATACTCTACGAGACAGACTAATATCTAATCTGTGGACTAGCACTACTACTATAGGTGCTAACGCATGTAATGAGTAATGACTAGAGGTGGGCATTAAATAACTTCGTAGTGAATAAGTCACTGGGTATTATTACATAATCAATAATATCACGGTATCATGATAATATCACAAGATTTCTGGAAATCTTGAAATCCACGATATTCAGGGGGTGTGGCTTCAATAATATTGAATTGTAAGCGCATCGAGATATTTTATGTCAGTATTCGCTTGCAGCCATGATATCATGACGGAAAAACGTTTGAGTAGTGACGATGTGTGACAAAATACGCATACGCTGTGTCGTTGACAGTAATGTTAACGAAGGAAATAATGACTTATTCTCTTAAATGAAATGTGTCCAGCTCTGTGGAACCCTAAAAATAACATAAATATTTTAAAATAATTGCCGAAATCGTCCACATCACCGCCCAAGACCATTTCTTGTGTGATATTTAGATGGATTTTTTTTATATTTGAATGGTAGAGGCAAACTAGCAGACAGATTTCCTGGTGGTAAGAAATTCATGCCATCTAGAAACACCAAAGTCGGCAGTAGTGTGCTGCCAACCTGAGGCCGGGATGCTAAGCCTCGACCCAAAGTCAGTTTACAAGCTAGCTTACCCTCCGAAACGAAACACAGCAACGGCAAGCATTAACGTTATGGTGACAGAAATAGGTAAGGCGGTGGTACCAATCCGAACGAGTTGCTGCGAAACTCTATCACCTTGTACGATGTCACGGTGCTAGTGACGGTAATCCTAGGGTCGCCTTTTACGATCTGACGGGCCGAAAGGCAGGTGGTCTATTTTGCAAAGGAGTCCAGCACTTTCTTTTCTCTTTAGATTTCAACGTTAATAAGAGTATTATTGCTATAGCTGCTTTTCTACTGTTATCTATGTAGAATTCGGATTAACTCAATTTTAATCGAGTGTGAAACACAACTCCACTCTAGAGTCTAGTACATTCAACTGTATACTGATGATAATATTATTTACAAATGTAATAGCTCTTTTCAATACTTGCGATATCGCGATATCAAGATCATGATAATATTGACAATGTAATACGCCCCACTGTGATCCTCTGATCAACGTGACCGCTGTGATCTGTCCACAAGGAACTACGTTCCAAAGTAACGTAGATACGAGTACCTATGCCGTTGCCGTTCCGGAACGTCGTTCGATCGCAGTAATGGCGTCACGTCACTTTTGACGTTGTTATCTAGATATGTTCTTTAAATTATTATTAGGTATCGACATTGATTTAAATACAACAGTCGTAAGCCTATAAAAGTGTGAAAATTGTTTTAAATTAACGCTCTCTCTCTTGTATAGTTGGAAAATATATAAAATAAAAAAAGAATAAGGCGAATTGAGAAAATGAAAATATCTTCCTTTTTAAAAGTCTGTTGAAAATCCGGCTAAATGGCATTGCGTTACTTGGAAGACGGCTGTGACTCCTAAATCGTTTGCCTAAATTGTGCTAAAAGTGACCGACGTGACAAAGTCACGATTATTTTTAACGTTACTCTCTTGTCACTGGAACGACGGTGACGCCGATTGAAAAGTAACGACTTATCACATGTCTAGTAATGACTAATGAAATGACAGATGACTAATGAGCTAGTGCTGCCACCTCTATTTTTTCTTAAGCGCCAGATCAAAAGCAATATATAGCCTGATTTGAGAAATTTGAATATGAAAAAAACCACCAGATTCCTCCAGATATTTTTTTTAACTTTAGCATAGGTATTTACGTTATTAAAGTTTCTGTTTGTATTAAATTACATGAATATTAAATATCGGCATAAATTATTTAAAATGAGTCGTAAGGCAAAAGAAGAAAGAATGTCATGTCAAAGTCTTAGGTAATGAATCCTTCCTTGAGGTCCTTATTGAATCTCAATTAGTGATATTTACATGAAACACTTATTTCTACATTAATACTCCACTTGTGTACTTTGAACAAAACTGTACACTGCAAAATGCCCCTGAATTATGGAGGGTAAAGGTAAGGAGAACCATCTCTATGTGGGAAAACGTGTCCGTTAAAATCTGCTAAGCAAGTGTGGCGCTACAGTAGCCACAGAGTAAATTTTAAAGAAGGCGCTGAAAGTAACATTTTGTGTCGTGTAACATAGAAATAACATTGGACGGTCAAAAGTAACGTAAAATGATACAAAAGTAAAGTTTTGGCAACGCTGCATTAAATAGATTAAATTTCCTGACTCAGCATACTTCAATCAGTTAAAAGCTGCTTAATTCATATCATACCCTGTGCCTACGCTAGCGCCACTCTGGAGGATTTTTGAACTGTTATTTAGTGCTGAAAGTTGGACACTTTTTCAAGCTTTCTCCCGTATGAGACGGTTCTCCTTACTTCTACCCTCCATACCCTGAATTTGACTAATTTTACTCCATATTTACACAAACTATCAACGACCATTTTTTCTCACAATTTCGTCAAAAAAGCCATAAAACATAGAATTAATGGTTTTGATATCATGAGTTTTTTTACCGTTTTCATAAAATTACAATAATATACGTATGGTAATGCACTAATAAATAACTGAAAAAATAGTATTTCATCAAAACTAAACTTCAAACGGCAAATTAAAATCAATTAGTTGCTGGAACGCTATTTATTTTATGTGATTTTTTTAAACAAATCATATACCATTCTCGACTTATATACTTATCGATTAAATTAACAATTAATTCCCTTAAGGCATTCGGAAATATCAATCTACCTTCATTATTACAGGTATTATTATATTTAATAATATTAGCTATAGTAGTGAATATACTTTATTAAAGCTTTTTAAAAAATTGTAGCAAGGTAATGTACTTATTATTTTTGATTTTTCCAAAATAGTTTTTGAAATGACACTAACATATCAACTTTTTAAAAAGTTTGACATATATATAATTATTTGTTTAATATACATAATTTGGATGTAAAGTTATTTTTTTTTAATTTATATACAGCTTTGTTTTTTACATATTAACACCTGTGCGTAATGGTTAAAATCTGGAACGAAATATTGTTTCCCTTCCAAATACGAGTTGACAGATTCCGTTTAAAAAAAAACAATAAAAACCACCAGAAAAAATAAAAGCGCTACATAATGAAAAAATACCACTAGTAACCTTGAAAAAGCGTTAGTTCTGGTGGAAAAACCACCACGGTGGCAACACTGGTAATGGCCACAGAATAATACATATTTTTTTTTACTCGACGAGATATTTACGTGGTATATAAATACTACGTAATAAGAGTCGGGACTTCCATAGATATATAGCAAACCCGAATTTTGTATAAAGTTTACTATAAGTGACACATGTCACTTGACATAACATAGTGAAAAAGTATAACCCAAAGAGAATATAATCACTACGTTTTAAGAGACGAGACTTAGTACTTTAAGAAAAAAAACAGTTTACATGGCACTATGTTACGAACGAAACGTCACGTAAATGTCAGTTTTTACATAAGTACGAATCTCACAGATAAAATACAGCTGTTGAGCAATGTATTAATTTTTATCGATATCGATAAAATTTAGGCCATAGGTACCAGTGGTGTATACAAAATAAACTAATAAAAATTTATTTTATCCCTGTTAGATCAGATCTGTATTCACATTTAAATCCAACGTATACGGGATGGTAATTAAATAAATTAAAATAAATCAATAAATTAGATATAGTAAACAACTGCCACGTTGGACAAATATGAACACAAAAGGAAAATAAAAGACTTTTTACCGTGCATATTTTTATATTGACAAAGAAATAAAGATATACTGATGAAGACACTCCTAAATGAGTAATATTTAAAATGCAAACTACAACATTTTGTAATTACAGTTTGTTGTAAATTTTGTTAAATAGCATTTTCCATATTAAGCTCTCGGTGCTGCTCTTATTTATTCAGTTTCCATATGAACAGAAAAGTATACAATACAATATTTCACAGTATTCCATAAATCTGTCGCCAGATGGGAGAGCATTTATTGGGGAGATATAACAAAAAAAAACTAGCGGATTTGCCATCTCGTCTATTCTTTTAAAATATAGTTGACAAAATTTTAACGTTGTATTTTACACTCACAAGAGACGAGTAGGTTTATAAAATAACTGATTTCAAACATTTTAATTCAAGCTGTGCAACATTTACCAAAACATGTTTGTTTTCTTTTAGGTGATTGTAAAAATGTTTTGACACTTAGTCCTTGATTCGTTAGCTTTAATCTTGGTTCAAATTCCCTGCAAAAAATTAAGATAAAAAAGTGTGTGTGTACTTATGTACATGCGTTTGAAGTTATAATTCTTCGGCGTAATAAGATAAAAATCTTTTTAAAAACTAAAATGTTATCCATAGCTAACTTCATCATGTCGGTTTTTCGTGACGGTGTGCGCACGCATCGTAAAAATTTACCCTCATCATTTTTTCCTAACGCGCCAAAAGAAGTATAACTTCAAAAAGCAAGTAGCAAAATTATAAGGTCAAAAATTATTGTTTTGAGGAAAGTTTTAGGTTAATACTAAAAAAAGTAAAACTTATTGTTGATCGGGATTGGATATGTTGCCTGGCTGGCGATAGGCTTGCCACCTATCACATTGCGTGACTTAGTGTCTTCGGCAAGTCATTGGTGCCTTGGTTGTGCCTGTGCCTCTTCGAGGATATAGGCGTGAAGATATATTAATAATATTATCCACGTAACTTGGTCCAGCAACCTATTTATTCTGTGACTACAATTTTTCAAAATCTTTAGCGGCTGTTATATGTGTGGCATGGATGTGACAGGTAAATTCTGACAATAACTCGTCAGGAATCGGATTAGTACACCAATTCAATGATGGTACTGCAGACATCTTTAGCCGACTTTGATTCACATTAAAGTCTTTCCGTTCGAAGTATGCACCACATACATATTTTAATGTATGCAGTTTTTCTTTGGGAACATTATTTCCCACTGTCTTAACCCACTGTCTGCATCTGAAAACATGTTAGTACATATTTTACGATAAATTGCTACGACCAAATGAACGAAGTTGAATAATTATTCATAAAAAAAATCAGCAATTATTCGTAGTTCGTCATTACAATCCTTTTTGTTCAATTCTGTTTACACACATTTTTTTTTAACTCTAAAGAAATCAAAAGCATAATTTTCAATTGGTTAAGAAGTCTCAGTAAAAGAAAAGTTCTTAAAGATAAATTATAGTGAACTGATGCATGTGTTCACACAAAAATTAAAACACACACAAGCACGCACGCATACACTTTATCACGTTTATTAGTTTATTGTAATTATCTAAAGTAAAAATAATTTAAAATTATTAAATGCAAGAGGAAGCGCTGCCAACAACGCTAGTTAACACTTAGTGTAGGCACTGCGTGTCAAAAATGGAAAATATTTTTTTTATAAAATATGTGTTTTAAATAATTAAAAAGAACTTGTAACGAGTATAACATTGTTTATCGATAATGGACATACATCACTACTACTCAATACAAGTAATATTTTGAACAAAAATAAATAAGAAAATTCATTCTAAATGGCGTGTTTTGCATTATGTTATAGTTATAACATAAAAGTTTAATACAATTTACTGCTTAACGGGATTCATTCAATGGAAATTTTGCCATAAATCTTCTTTTTTCTTTGTTCATTCGACACGCTCAATATTTACATATTTCGTACGAAAACTTCTTTTTGGCGGCATTTCAACAAAAACAAATTTAGTGAAAGTTATTTAATACATACAATCATGAAAAGCTCAATAATCTAGTATTTTATGAATATTCCTAAATTTTTAACTAAAACACATTGTTTTGACATTCAAACTTTCCCACCAAATGACTACAGACCAAAGAGTAAAGTAACTGTCCAAAGAGTATAAATACTATGTAATGAAAGGCGAGACTTCCATAGATACATAGCAAACCCGAATTTGTAGAAAGTTTACTTGAAAAATTATAACCCGTATAATTTGAAAGTAAGTCGAAAGCAGGATCTTGTTTCTCGTATAGACGTATTTTCGCACTTAACACATAGAAAATGTTTTCATGTGGGTGTGCTGATATAGGCTGCATTACCAAAAAAATAATATACATACAAGTGTTATTAAAATATTGTTATTTATAATATATACGTTATATTTTAATAAATAGCTCATTAATTAATTAATTATGGAATTGCTGATTTTTCATATTATTTATTTGAAATAACCGGTCACACTGGCCTGCGAGTTTGTAAGAAATCCGAAGCCGCCATTGTTATAAATACGAGTACATTAATTGATACGTGACGATATTTTGTGTTAAGTGAGTTGTGATTTCGTCGCATCATTCCAATTTAAAGATTACGGTGTTTTTACTGGTCTCAAGTGTTTATATTTTTAAAAAAGGACGTTCGACGTATTAAAGTTATGCCTGGAAACTTTTTAGGTTAACTTGCTAGTGATTTTTAGAAAATAGTGAAATTGGTGAATTTCGTTTAAAATGTCCGTAAACGATTATAAAAAATGCCAAATGAAGACATGAATGTGATTTATAACAGTTTTCTTACCCTATTCTTACTGTTTTCTTGCATTTGCATCAAAAACAACTATTGATGAAATGTAAAAAATTAAGAATTAAAATGTGAAAAAACAATTTCTGTTTTACTTGTTATTTTCTATGCATGATATAATTGCCTTATTTGATAAGAAATTGAGTTGCACCTAAAATTTCTAATTATTGTACCCTTTGCGTTTATAACTGTTTTGTGTAAGTTGAATAAACGATTTTAATGTTTTTTAAATTTTAGTGGCAATTTGTTTTTTTTATCAACAAATTAAAAAGTAATTAAATATAAAAAAAACCCGTTCCTAGTAGTTTTCGTTTGATATACCTACGGGGCGCCACTGTCTCGTAGCTGTGTAAAGCTATGGTTGCATTTCTTGTATATGTAGATACAGTTTTCTCTGTGAGTAATATTGTTCTGTGGTCGAAAGGCATAAAGATATAAGCCAACTAGTGTCTTATGATTTGGGCGAATAAAAAACATAGCAAACTTATTTTTTTAATTTTTTATATGAAAGTTGCACTAAACTGTAACTGTCCACAAGGGAACCACGGACTAGTAAAAGAACTACATATTCAAAGGACATAATTGTCTTTGAAGAAAAGAGAAACCGCAAAGAGGGAGTGAGATAACAATATCCCCCATTATTTTCCACGCTTTTTTTTCTAAAGTTTTTTTTGTTTTTAATTTCGTTAGACTGGTATAACCATGGTTATACGAGGGTCAAACTGAAAGTTCTTAGAAAATCAAAAACTAAGCATTCTAG
>NJDC01057958.1:7590-22067 GCA_002245475.1 Calephelis virginiensis
AAATTTAATAAACACCCAGACCCGGAAATGCAGATATCCAAATGTTCATCACACAAATGCCTGACCCCGTCGGGAATGGAACCCGAGCCTCGAGGTAAGTCGATCTAGTTAGGCGTGTACACTAGCCACTCGACAAACGTAGCGGTCAATTGTTATAAATATAAGTTATTATAATATAATATAGTTATGGTATGAAAGCGAGAGTTGGGTATGTCAGAAAAAGCATGAGAGTAGGAAGAATGAGGTCGAAATGAGAGCGCTAAGGAAAATCTGTGGTGTAACGCTTGCTGACCACATCCGCAACAGTGAGGCCACGAAAGAGTGGGATTGAAAGAATGTGCTGGTGTTAAAATGAGAAAGGGCACCTCTCTTCATTAGTTCGGTCATGTGGAAATATTAACAGTGAGATCCGAAAAGAGTGGAATTGAAAGAAAGTGTTAATGTTAAAATGAGGAAGGGAATGCTCCGCTGGTTCGGATATGTAGAAAGAATGACAGAGGAAAGAATGACAAAGCAGATATACAATGCGAATGTGTATAGATGTAGGTACCCGGGGAGACCTAGGTTGACATTTCACGATTAAATCTCTCCGAAAGAGTCTCCAAAACTGGCGTCTTTGTATGAAAACGGTTATGAATATGGAGGAAGCGAGGCAAGTCTGCCAGGATCGTTAGGTTTAGCTCGCGATATTCTCTACTTACTTTTTAAGAGTCTTGGCGTTAAGATATGTATGTATATATTTGTGTAATATAGTTTTATAATAGAGTTATGGATATGGAAGAAGCTAAATAGATCTATAGGAATCATGACAATTGGTACTAGATTCTCCCTGTCTTTGACGCAAAGGCATGACGTCCCCGTCTTGGCGACGTCTTGGCGACTCCCCGTCCGAGACTTCTAAAGTTCTCCCGCGAATATATATATATATATATATAAATCAATTGCTGTTCGTTAGTCTCGCTAAAACTCGAAAACGGCTGAATAGATTTGTCTAATTTTGATTTTTAATTATTTATTCAAGTCCAGGGAAGGTTTAAAATATAATAAAAAGGGAAACACTGCGAGAAAACTAGGAAAAACAAAATTTTCATTTTTCTCATACAAACTGAACGGGTGGAACGAAGTTCGCCGGGACGGCTAGTCTGGGATAAAAATAGCCTTTGTCACTCTTCAAGCTCTCATCTATTTGTGGACATAAAATTTAAACTACAATTTTGCACCTTTTTTCTTTATATATTGGAAGGCAAACGAGAACACGGATTTCCTGATGGTAAGGAAATCACGCCGCCTAGAGACACCAAAGGTGGTAATGGTGCGTTGCCAACCTGAGGCCCGGCTGTTAGGTCTCGAGCAAAAGTAAGTTTACCGACTACCTTACCTTCCGAACTGGAACACGTCATGACGTTATGGCGGCAGGAATAGGTAAGGCAGTGGTACCAATCCGGGTGAATCGCTGCGAAACTCTACCACCTAGTAAGATGTCAGGGTGTTAATGACAGTGAGCCTATGCTCGCTTTTTACGAGCTCCCTGGCAGGAAGGCAGATGGTCTATTTGCAAAGGAGCCCGGACCAACCCGGGGGTTGCGCCTTAAAGTAAAGACAAACGAACAAAATGGATGTTGGACAGTGATTGTTCAGTAGAGAACGTAACAACTAGTAAGAAGAAGACATACTCATGTACTTATTCCCTTTTTCAAGTGACATGATGTCAGTGCTTGATATTATTGTGTTCCGGTTTGAATTTTAGATAACCTGTTTTTTTTATACAAAAAGCTTACCATTCCAGTAAGGGTTGACAACGTACGGTTTATATCCTGCATTTCAACTTGTATTTTATAGTTATTTCATCTTTTTCATTCTGAAAGACGGTGATTCTCTTATTTTAAGAGATAGCAATCGCGTATATACACTATAAATGTTACTTGTGCGTTGATTGCGACCTGGATCTTGACACATGTGCTCCACGAGCTACCCTGGTTTTACTAACATTGATGCTATGTCACAGAATAAGTAGATAATAGTACTTCGTACAGAAGACGCAATGATGTACTGAGCGAAGATGTAAAATAAGCCTTTATTTTGCTAATTCCGCGTAAGCAGTGTAACCGTTGTGGCAAATAATCCTCCAAACGACACAGAATGTGACAAGCCTAACTGACGTTCCCACCACCCACCTCCGCGACCAGCACACGACTGTAGGAAGAGCTCGGGAAACAATATAAATTGTCACGTTCTTTACATGTGACAACCCTACCTAAAGTTCCCACCTCCCACCTCCGCGATATATTGTTTCCCGAGCTCTTCCTACAGTCGTGTGCTGGTCGCGGAGGTGGGTGGTGGGAACGTCAGTTAGGCTTGTCACATTCTGTGTCGTTTGGAGGATTATTTGCCACAACGGTTACATTGCTTACGCGGAATTAGCAAAATAAAGGCTTATTTTACATCTTTTATAATGGATTTCCGCAAAGTAACGCCTGATTCAATAAAAAAAAAAAAAAGTACTGAGCGAAAGAAAACTTCAAGATGTTTAGCTAAGTCTCATATTGCGCTAAGCGAGTAGATACTTTTTTCTTCATAACTCACACATCTCGATAAAAATTGCAACATAAGACGTTAGTTAAAAGTTCATTCAACGCAGAAATACTTAACACGTAGTGACGTTAGCTATGGTTTTTACTATCGCTTTTGACTCTTCAAGAGGTACGCTGCTTGTGTCTACATAAACTGAGGAGTTAGCTCCCCGCTGCTGTGGCAACAGGAGAAGATCCATTTCAAGAGGTTGATTTCATGAGGTCCTGGGTACGATCCTCGAGTCTGGCAACAAAGAGAAAATGTGTTCTTTTAGTTGGCTAATAAAAATAACGTTGCATGATATTGGATACGTATCCTGTTGGAGCTACTTAGTATATTGGGACTCAGTGTTATCGGATAATCATGGGGTACCAAGGTTGCGTCTGTACCCACTTCTTTGTGACTAGGGGCGGCGTTTTTATTTCACATCAATTTTTTCGCCACCAGTACTCTGACGTCTTTATACGAAGTATGCAATATTATGATCATAATTAAACTTACTTTATGCTATTCATAGTTTTATTTACAATGTCTTATGATTTTATACTGAAGTAGCTATTCTGTAACAGAATATACTCCTGTTTAAATTATGGCACGATTCGTCTGAATTATGGAGAAGTTTAAATTTATTCTGATCGTAATATGGAGATTATCGTGATAATTATTATTATGTTTATCTCCATATCACTATGATAGTTATAACTTTCTGTATCCTATTGTTAATTTGTGTTTTTGTGAATGTTAATCAGCTGGTATTAACGCTTGATTACTATAGATTATGTATTTGTCAGCAGTCCAGGAGTTGGACTTGACTGCATGAGGTCCTGATTTCTATACCAGAGTCGGGCAATAAAAAGAAAATATGGTTTTTCCAATAAAAAAATGTTTCTCAGGATTGGATATGTGCCCGGTTGGCGATAGGCTTGTCACCTATCACATTGTGGGATTTAATGTCTTCGGCTAGTCATGGGAGACCTGGTTGTGCCTCTATCTACTTATATATGGTATGGGCGTGAAGTTACTATTTATGTATTCACCTCTGTGGTGTATTGTTGGCGTTGACTTCGCGAGGTCTCCAGTTCGATTTGCGGGTAACTCAAAAAACTGTTTTATAAATTTATAATAAAAACTGTGTAAACCAGGATTAGTTATATGCCCGGTTGGATATAGACCTGAGTATTTGAAATGAGTTTAAGTTTGATAACTCCAAGCATTCCTGGAAAAATGGCTGTATATTTTAAATGCAAAGTTGTAGATTTTTTTACAACTCCACGGGCAATAGACCTGAGGAATTGATATAAATTTCAACTTGAAATCTAAACGCATTCCTGAGAAAAATGCTTTTGATAGACGTACGGACATATTATGGATAATAAAATGAGCCTATAATTGTTCCGGTTTTTTTCTTTCAAACCCGTAAAACAGTACAATAGATATTACCATCTTATGACAATGTCACCAATTTCAGTAGATTTAATACTGTTTACACAGATTTGTAAAGGATAAGTCACAACAGATGTATTAATCCTCTTATTTCTGTGCTTCTTTAATCCAAGCTACTTTATACTAAGCTTTTATAATACAGATTTGTAGACATCTGGACCATTGTTGAACTCTTTTTTTTGTAATGAGAAGAAAACAGGCAAGTGGCTCATCGCCCTCGGGATCCAGCATACTAGAAGTATTATAAATGCGTTGCCAACAGTTCAAGAACTTTGACTCTAGGTCTTCTAGGATAGGAGTAAGCTTATACGGTCAATGCCATGAATCATCCGCGAGGTTTGCGGCGACAGGCACGTTAGGATCCCGACGGCGACAGGCATTTGAGTGATGAATAACGATGTTTGTATTTTTAAGTGCGAGTAGCATGTTTATTATTTTTTTAATGATATTGGAAGGCAAACAAGCAGACGGATTTCCTGATGGTAAGAAATTTACACCGCCTAGAGACACCAACCGTCTTATTAATAAATGTGGTCCAGGGTAGGTGTTAGATTAAGTTGATATTGTAGTCTGTATTACATTGTAATAAAGACTATAATACCAGGTTAAACCTTGGAGTACTTTACTCCATGTTTATTAATAACGCAGTTGTACCTTGCAAATGGTGCGTTGCCAACTTGAGGTCGGGATGTTAGGCCTCGAGCGAAATTAAGTTTATCGGCTACCTTACCCTCCGATCCGGAAAACGTCAACGGCAAGCAGTGATGTTATGGCGGAAGGAATAGGTAGAGCGGTGATACCAATCCGGGCGAGTCGCTGCAAAATTCTACTACCTGGAAATCCGTCTGCTTGTTTGCTTTCCATTATCATATAAAAAAATAAAAATACCCAAGTTGCAAATTAAAAAATAGGCTTTTAAATACACTAGCATGGTTGTACTACTTATAATTTCTCATTATATAAAATGATCTACCGGCTACGCTTTTTACGTCATCAGAAGCAAAATTTAAACTACCCAATTAAAAAAACCTAATTACATTTGTTTAGTAGGATAGTTACAACATAATAATAAATAATAGGACATGGATAGGTAGAATATTTAAATAATCATAAATTTCAATAAGCTTTGTAAAAAGGAACTAGGGTTTTCCATTTAATAATTAAGGGCAGTAAACTGCAAAAACCGACTCCAATTACATAATTGTTTAGCACGTTAAGATTTGATAATGTATTTTTCGAAAGATAGCAAATGGTTCCGAAATGGTCCCACCTTTTTATTAACATCCTACTATTATAATAGTTTTAGAGTAATAATAATAATAAATTATCTTTATTTCACGTAAACCTACAAGAGGCATTTGTGACGCGTGTCTAATCTCTGTGATTACTATTTACTGTCATTTTTTTTAGTCGTAAAAGTCTAATAATGTACAGTTTGTATTAATGTAAATAATGATTAATCTAAAAGGATTGGAACATCAAGATACGGCAACTTTGGTAATTCTTCTATTAACACTGTCTCCAATCTTTATAGACGATTAACATTAATTGGAAAAAAATAATATCTTTTCTTTGAGCTTTTTATATACTTCTTGGCAATTCGACGAATAGTCCACAGAATCTATCTCTTTAACAAGAGTTATACCTAATAGTGTATACATTAACTCAAATAATAGTAGCTGGATCATGATAAAACTAATATGGGACCACCTCGGATCATGACCTCAAAAACAATCAAAAACAGTTGGCTTTTGGCCACGCAATTCTAATCACGTAACAAGCATACAACATAAAAATAAAACATGCAGCCGAATTGAGAATTTCCTTTTAAAGTAGAAAAAGAGACCTATTTTTAAAGTAGATTGAAATACAAGGATTTGAAAATTTTACCAAGTGCCAAAGATAACAATGTCGATTGTAATAATATAGTTTGCTTACTTTGGGTGTAGATAAATTTGTATAATTTGTCCAGGGTTTATTCGAAGTGCAAAACAGGAAACCAACGACAAAACACCTTGAACCGCCACTAAATTACAGAAACTGACCTAAATCAACAAATTCCGACCGGAAGACAAAAGATCGGCTCCGATAACATTACCTAATCGATAATAGTATCTATGACACTTCGAGCCACACGTTGCGTCGTAAAAAGGTGAGAAAGTCGACGGAGATAAAAGTAAACCTGGAACCAGCAACTTTGCGACGAACTAAACAAGACCAAGCGATTTTAAACCTTATTACATTGTAGTAGAATTCACATAAATCAATTTAAATTGAAAATAAATTAAGTTGCGAAGAGCTTGGTAATAAAAAACCTGAAATGTCTTAGTAGAAGCGACGGAGGACGTATTGCCGATAAGAAGACCACCAGAGATGTTGGACCTATTTTAGGGTTCTTTCCGGTTATAAATATCTGGTACATTTTTTGCATATCGTGAGTCAGTAAGCACTGACTGACTGCTTCTAGACAAGTACATTTTTGCGAGATTGCTAAACAAGCAGACAAAACTTTCGATGGTATATATTATGTCGACTATAGATACTAAAATTGCCCACGTGCATTGCCAACCTAAATTTAAGGTAATATGCGTGTTGTGTAGTTAGTTTTACAGCTTCTTAAGGCTCTGAACTGGAACATGACAGTAGCGAGCAATGACGTTATGCTCTCAGTATTAGGAAAAACAAATCAGGGAGAGTCGCAAAATTCTACAACCTTGGCTAGGTCACGGTGTTAGTGACCAAACCCGTTTATTGCCTCTTGCTACTTAACAGAGAAGTTGGCCAATTTTGATTAAGGTGGCAATATTTTTAAATAAATGGACACTTAAGTTGCTTTGGACAAATTAAAGTATTATTTCTATTGTTTTACCAAAGTTATATTTATTTTTAACTAAAGTAAAAAAAAATTACTAAATGTAAGAAACTTATATTTGCAAAGGTTTGAAAAAGATTTATGAAGTCTTTTAAAATATGCCCCAACATAATGGGTTAGTGTTTCGTCATTTGGGAGTTCCTATGACTACCATTCGTCTCCATTATATCAGTTCTACAGTATCCTGACGTAGTATTGTCACTGTAGATGCCAAAAATTAGCACAATCGTTGGGGAACAACTGCTAAAAATTTAATTAAAAGATTTGTCCCTAAAAAATAAACAAGTAAAAAAAAACAACAAAAGTAAGATAATCGTGTATCCTCAATGAAAAATACATGAAAGATACTAACGATATCTTAGTCATTTCGGTTTACATTTCAAATTTATTTCAATGAAATTGAGCTATATTTTGTGGCCGACGACGGACCGGTCTATCTATAACTATAATGATGATGTTTCCAAATGTATACGATTACGGTGATACCGACATATCGGACGGCTATTATTTTATTCTCAATTTAGGGTTGGAACTTTTGACTTTTTTAATTTTGAACTGACTTTGAAAAAAGGAAGACGTTATATGTTCGACTTTTCGTTCTTCGATTTTTAAATCATTTGTAAACCGATTATGTGTGATTATACCGTTATGGTGGCTGTTATATTATTTTTAGTTATTCTTAATTTAGGGTTGTCAATTATCAATATTTAGGGTTGATAATTATTTTATTTTTTTAACCGCCTTTTAAAAAAGGATGAGGTTTTATGCTCGACTTTTCGATCTTCGATTTCTTAGTCATTTGTAAACTGCTTTGAAAAATTATTTATTGAAAAGAGTGTACTTCGTAGGTGGCCTCATTGCTTCGCAGTCTCTGATGACGGAATTCCAGAGAAATAGAGAAAGAGACTCAATTTTTGTATATTTAGACGATATTTTTATTGAAATCAAAGTCGTTTTACAGGGGATCATTTATTTATGACAACGAACAAGCACATCGATTTCCTGATGGTAAGAGACAACTGTGGTCTATGGACACCATAGGGTTATAGGTGCGTAGCTATAGCCGAAAGGTTAAACCCAGTCCGTCTTATTAATAAACTTGTACTAACTTAAGAGTTAAATTAAATAGATATTATTGTCTGTATCACATTGTAATAAAGGCTATTATAACAGGTTAAACCGTGGAGTAGTTTACTGTGTATTTATTAACAAGAAGTGTGTGGAAGTGTAACAGCTACACTGCCCTCAGGACTAGAATAGTGCAAAACTTTTATTAAAACCCATTAAAGGGCTCCTTTGCAGAATAGACCATCTGCCTTCCTGCCTGCTCGTTAAAGGCGAGCAGAGGCTTACTTACCGTCACTAGCACTGTGACATCCTACTAGGTGGTACAGTTTCGCAGCGACTTGCCCGGATTGGTACCACCGCCTTACCTATTCCTGCCACCATAACGTCTAATGCTTGCCGTTGACCTGTTCCGGTTCGGAGGGTAAAGTAGCCGGTATACTAACTTTTGCTCAAGGCCTAACATCCCGGCCTCAGGTTGGCATGGTGCGTTGGCAACGCAACATTTGTACCTTTGGTGTCTCTAGGTGGCGTGAATTTCTTACCATCAGGAAATCCGTCTGCTTGTTTGTCTTCCATTATCATAGAAAAAAAGAGTAAGGTGGCGCTTCCTTACTTGTGCAAATTGTTCTTTTTCTTTAAGAATGAATTATGAGTATTAAATTAAGATTGTTATCGTATCCGTATTGAGTGCCTCGTTGGTTGAGTGGCTAGCGTACACGCCTAACTACGCCGACCAACCGCGAGGCTTGGGTTCGATCCCGACGGTGGCAGGCATTTGTGTGATGAACACTTAGATGTCTGCATTTCCGGGTCTGGGTGTTTATTAAATTTATTCTTGTATCTATTTAAGTATTTCTATGTTTTAGAATCGTTGACTAACACCCATGACACAAGCATATAATTCGCTTACTTTGGGGTTAGATTCAATCTGTGTAACTTGTCCAGAGATATTTATTTATTTATTTATCTAATACGCAACGTTAAGTATTTTACAAACTTCTCTACCCTTTAAACTGGAACACCATGGAACGCACTGATATTATGGTGATTATAGACAATGCGATGCGGAATGCAAAAGCTTTTCACAAAGGTTTTCCTGATACAGAAAAACATGTCACCCGACCTATTTTCGTCTCCATTACTTTAGTGCTTGCATTGTTGTTTGCCGTGTTGGGTATGAAGATTGCTAGTACACTTACGTTGCCAAAGATCCCAATCACGTTTAGCGTCGTCATAATTATCAGTAGTTAGTAGTTAGTCAGTAGTTAAAACTGCAAAAAAACAAGAACTTAAAAAAGTATCTTTGCGCCCATATACCCGAAAAAGCAGGCAGAGGCACAACCAGGGGGGTGATTATGTAACTCAGTTACCAACTCAAAATGGATGAGTGTACATCGAATCTCTGTCAAATGATGTGTTTTGTATTTGCTATCTCCAGTGACAAATAGAAATACTATAGAGATAGCAAACACAAATGACGTCATTTGATGTACACTTTACAGTTTGAGTTGACAACTGAGATACATAATCACCCTGGGCACCCACAACTAAAAACTTAGTTTTTAATAAGTAAGTAAGATACACAAAAAATCCAGATTTCCTTGGTATTCCATCTCTAGACCCAGATTTTATAGCGATGGGACCACCTCCAATGTACGCTTTTTCAAAAAGTATTTTTGAAAATCGGTTCAAAAATGATGGTGCAATCAATTCTCATTCATAAAAAAAATGTTAGAGACGAACTTACAACCTAATATAAAAAAAAATGTTTACTTACCTTGAACACTTGGTTCAAATTTAAATAAAATTTGAGTAAAGGTCTCTTTGCACATCCTTATTAAAATTACTAATAGTATTATGTTTTGGGCGTCCATCCGTCTATCGTTACTTGTAAAAACTAAGTAATACTAAACAATTAAAAGAACTGTACTAATCTTATTATTCCCTTGAACAGATTCAAATACTTTTAGAAATTGGTATTGACTTTAAACAAATGATATTGTTTTTAACATTATCCCACGGGATATTCTGGACAAAGTCAAACATTTTAAGAAAGATTAACCGACAACAAACTCTAAACGTAATCGGATTTTCTATGTAAATTCATTGTTATATACAAATAATCCCACCCATGCGGGAGAAATCACCGAATCTCAAAGAAAAGGTATGATGACGGATTTTTGACGTTAAGCCTTTTTTATTTGACATTTAAAAATGGCTCTTGCATCTAAGTTATACAGTCTAAAATTCTTTAAATAAATGTTAAATCTCACTTAAATTTACGATTCTTTAGTAAAAGGTAGCTACTGTCCTTTATGTTTTGATTGGCATGTGGCCAAATTTAATTAAAATTTTAGTGTTTGCGGCTTTTAAGATTTAATATTTTAAATATTCCGTTATCCTTTTTGAAAAAAAATCCGTTAAATATTTGCTACGGTATAACAATAACAGGGGTAATCTAATAGAAATACTGTAAATAATTGCATCAGTAATTGTACAGTTTACCGCCACAGTACTTTTCATACAAAAACATGACAGTGGTGAGCACAAACGCTGTGGAGGGAAGTTATAAGTAAAGCAGTGGAATGAATCTAGTCTAGTCTTTGCACGACTGAGTCTACCTCGTTTGAGTACCCAATTTTAGAGTCACAGTGTTAGTTACAACTAATCTGACGCTTGTTTCTAACAAGAGGCTAGGTAGGAAAACAGTTGGGCTTTATTCTTCTTATGGAGAACTAAGCCGAGGGCTTGAATCGAGGGTTTTTTCTAGTTTTAAAGTAACGTTTAAATTTATTTATTACTACGAGTAAAATTTAAACATAAATTATCTTAGTCTGTTACTAATATTATCTTCACGCCCATATCCCCGAAGTGGTAGGCCGAGAGCACCCACGACTAGTCAAATACACTAAGTCCCATAATGTGATTGATGGTAAGCCTATCGCCAACCGAGCACACATCCAATCCCGAGCAACGTTTTTTTATTAGAAAATTGGAAAAACCAAATTATTTTTTGTTGTGTGACGCGGGATTCGAACCCGGGGCCTCAGGCAGTCAAGTCCAACAACTGAACCGCTAGAACACGGAGGCGATTATTGAATAAAAAAAATATGGTATTAGATTTGTACAATATAGCTACATACAATTATTATTTTTTAAGTTTTGTAGTTTGATACTTTTCTTTTCCAAAACCGGTTCAGACGGCTAAGGCTTGAAAGAGCGACAGACAGATAGACAGACTGACTTTCGCGTTTATAAGATTAGAAAAAATATGGATAATGCATACATTTTCTTGTACTTCAAAGACAACGTCGTCGATAATATTGTCGATAGTAGAATTTTGATAAAAAAAAAATATGAGACCACCTCAAAATTACGAACTACTTTTCGAAAAAAGTAACGTCTTAACCTGTTAATGGACGAGTGCCAAAAACCAAAAAAAAAAACTTTAAAGCCTCTTCCTGTTTGCAGTCTCTTAATTACCTATGTGTATAAAATAAAATAATCAAAAATAAATAAATGAATATTCCTGGACAAGACACACAAATTGAATCTAACCCCAAAATAAGCAAATTATATGCTTGTGTTAGGGGTGTTAGTCAACGGTTCTAATACATAGACATACTGAAATAGATACCAGAATAAATTTAATTAATATCCAGAACCGGAAATGCAGACATCTAAATGTTCATCACACAAATGCCTGTCCCCGTCGGGAATTGAACCCGAGCCTCGCGGTTGGTCGTTTTTTTATAGAAGAGGAGGCAAACGAGCAAGTGGGTCACCTGATGGAAAGTGATCACCTCCGCCCACGGACATCCGCAACACCAGGAGTATCACAGATGTTGTAGTTAGGCGTATACGCTAGCCACTCGACCAACGAGACGGTCATGGATATTTTTTTATTTTATTCATGTTTTATGTGTTGTAGCTAATATTTCACAATACATGATGAATTTTTCAACCACCTGTCATTTTTAAAAACATCCAACAACCAATCAAACCCTAACATCCGTTATCTATACGAAACCGCACACCGAGACCTCAAATCTCAAAAATCGAATGATAAGATAAAAGAACATCAAGAAACTCAGCATCCAATACCAAAGATCCCTGTTCAAGATTATCTATTAACAAACTCATTTGTATTGAACAAAATCAGAGATCAAGATATGGTGGCGATGGTGTTGAAACATCCGAATCTTAATTAGACTCTGTGGTGACCGTCAGGATGTATTAAACACTCGTTTCATCAGAAAGTTGTTTTCTGCATGAAAGAGTACACGGCGCCTATGTATACCTGGTCGGCGCCTTATAAGGTGTAAGCCTTATCAGTCGAGTTTAGATCGTGTTACTTGTCTGGAGATTTTTCAATCGAATATCATTAATCGAAAATACTTCGATAAAATTAATGAAATTGTCATTGTAATTGAAGTGAACAATGAATCAGCTGGTTTTTTGAATATATCTATATACGTATAAAAATCAATTGCTGTTCGTTAGTTTCGCAAAAACTCGATAACAGCTTAACCGTTTTGACTAATTTTGGTTTTAATAAATATTTTCAAGTCTAGGGAAGGTTTAAAAGATAAGAGAATGGGAAAAACTGCCAGGAAACTAGGAAAAAGAACATTATGTTTTTTCCCATACAAACTGAACGGGTGGAACGAAGTTCGCCAGTACAGCTAGTAATGTAATGTACATAACAATAATTAAGTGCAGTAAAACTGAAAAAACCGAATAGTAAATGGGTCTGAGATGGTCCCATATAAATTTTATCAACATAAGTTCAATTTTTGAGTTGCATTTAATAATGCACACATTTTTTACGTTGACAACTTCATTGTCGATGATAAAATTTGTGCATAACTAGCTGTCCCAGCGAGTTTCGTTCGTTGGAATTTTCCCAATTTTCACGCCTTAAAATCCTGACAATAACTGATATAATAAAAAAAGTATTAGCCAAATTGATCCAGCTGTTCGGAAGTTATGCGCTTACCAATAAGCGATTCATTTTAATATTATAAGATTACGTATAAATTTAAAACCACGAGTTAGATCACACAAAAACTACGATTCGGATCATGACGAAATTAATATGGGATCATCTCGGAATTATAACTTATTTCCTAAAGAAGTACGATCATATTCGGTTAGCTATTGACGGAGTAATCGCGTAACAACATACAAAAAAATACCAAAAACCATACATTCAAATTTAGAACTTTTTTTGAAGTAGGTCAAAATATATTCACACCAAATCCCTCGCAGGTTATATCTGTTTAAGTTTAAGGGCGATAATGGTGAATATGTTCTCTTTACATGTAAGTAAGTATTGTTTTTTTTTTGGAATTTTCATCATGTACATAACATAGGTCATAGACCTTGAAAAGAACAAGTGTTTCTACTGCGGAAGAGCTTAAAGGGCCATGTATGCTAAAATACGTTAGCAATATACTGTTTTTTTCATACAAAGCAGTTATGGATCTTGGCGACAAAAATACACAAGATTAACATTAATATGCTTTATAAGACTAGTGTTTCCAAAACACGATTCATTTCACTTTGCTCGATAAAGCTTTAAATTCGCATTGCCAATAACCGGGCAATTACCAATCGGCTTGATTCCTTAGCGTTGCATAGAGATGTTGGATCACTCAGTGTTCTCTACCGCATCTATCATGGGGAATGCTCTGAGGAGTTGTTTGGTATAATTCCAGCCTCTGATTTCCACCTTCGCGTCAGAGCTTAAGGTATCATGCCCATCATCTCGATGCGTGGCGATTTACAACTGTGCAATTCCGAAGACATTTTTACCCCGTATAACACCTTTGTGGAATCAGTTACCGAGGGCGGTATTCCCAAACGATTATGACTAAGGAACCTTCAAGAAAAGAGCGTACTCATTCCTTAAAGGTCGCATCTGTGATACTCCTGGTGTTGCGGTGTCCGTGGGCGGAGGTGATCACTTTCCATCAGGTGACCCACTTGCTCGTTTGCTTCCTCTTCGATATAAAAAAACCACGCAACGGATTTCGATGCGGCTTCTTTAATAGATAAACTGATTTTATAGGAAGGAATAGAAAGGTTTATATGTATATTTTATCCCCTTGCGAAGCTCGGGTGGGCCGCTAGTTTGTAAATATATCTAGCGATATTGTAAAATCGTGGAAAGTTTGTGCATATATTTTTAGAAGGTTTTCTAGAAAAATGACTAAATAATCGCCTCTCTGGTCTAGCGGTTCAGTTGTTGGACTTGACTGCATGAGGTCCCGGGTTCGATTCACGGGTCGGGCAACGAAAAAATTGGGTTTTTCCAATTTTCTAATAAAAAAAATGTTGCTCGGGATTGGAAATGTGCCCGGTTGACGATAGGCTTGCCACCTATCATATTGTGGGACTTAGTGTCTTCGGCTAGACGTGGGTGCATCTGCCTACCATTTCGGGGATATGGGCGTGAAGATACTTATGACTAAATAATTATTATACTTTGTTAAGATAATTTAATTGTGAAGTCAACTTC
>NJDC01057958.1:24031-41129 GCA_002245475.1 Calephelis virginiensis
GGGCAGGCATTTGTGTGATGAACATTTAAATGTCTGCATTTCGGGGTTGGGGTTGACTAATCGTTGACTAACACCCATTTATATTGTTTAATAGTTTGTCATTATTATGAGTTTTTTTCATATTATTATTATGTTTAGGTTATTTATTTATTGTGCATAATGCCTTCCACTGTTTCATCACAGATTCTAATTTTTAGAGTTGGCTGGAAGAAATCGGTAGACCTAGAGATAGGTTCACCTTTTGTGCATTTCTGTTTATCACTGTACATGTTTTATGTCATAAATTGTGTACAATAAAGAATTAAACAAATAAATCAAATAAATATTTGCAAAACAAAAAAGGAATAACGCTGTATACAAACTGCAAACAATAATATTATACATATACTGTTTGAAACGAAATATAGCATCAGTATATGGTCACGGTTTAAGTGCAGAGAGAAACGCAGCTCAATCGCGACAGTCGAACTAATGTCTGTACTACTACTATTACCAGTAACCGATACTTTTAATGAAATATTTGCAAAACAAAAATGGAATAACACTGTTTTGCAAACTGCAAAAAATAACATAATACATATACTGTTTGTGTTTATTTTCCAAAAGAAATATAGCTTCAGTATGTGGTCACGGTTTAAGTGCAGAGAGAAACGCAGCTCAGTCGCGACAGTCGAACTAATGTCAAGGCGAGTGCAATCAGGCTGCGTGGGCGCACAATCTTAATATGGACGCCATTTATAATATTATTTTGATGCCAATTTCTATCGATTATGTGTTATAAAAATATTTTAGTTTTTATTTGGAATTTACTGCTATAAAAAGGTGCCTGAATGTAACGATAATGACGATGTCAAAATAGCTGTAAACAGGTGCCTAAATATCTTAAAATTATTAATAAACAATTTTAATTTCTATATTTAACGGGAAATTTTGTTGTAACCTAAACTTCAAACAATAGTTACAATATAAGAATATTTTTATGTTTGACCACCCGGTTGGGATGTTAGCGTACATGCCTTATCCTAATAACTACAAGGTTGAGATTTGATTCCCGACCTGTTAGCTACTCCTGAATCTCGATTTCATGTGAATTGGAAGTTTAAATCGGGTATGTTATTTCAAATACCTATTCTAGAACACAATCATAATTGACAATTATTTAATAATAAACAATATATTGTTTTATTGGATTCAATGAAATTTTTAAGAATTAACTGTTAATAAATCGCTAGTATTATGTGCAAGAGTAGTTAAAATGGCATAGTATTCGTTTCCCATTTCCAATTTCCATGTAGTCGATATTCAAGAGTAGCACAACAGGTAAGGAATTTGAGTATAATTGCTGCATTATGGGCAATGCACATGCATTTTTTCACTGTTTCTAAAATGTGAAATTCCTAAAATGTCAGTTATTGTTTTATGCACATGATGATGTTTTTTATAAAAAAGATATATGTACCATTTTTAAATATTTAAAAAGTAGTTTATAAGAGTGCAAGTGACTGACCAACACTACATGTCGCTCTTATACACTTTTTCTTAACTCTAAAGATTCTTTTTTTTTTTAAAGATTCTAATCAAATCAACCAAATTCACCAAATAGGAATGCCATATTGTAGAACTGAGGAAACGTATCCATGATACGCTAAAACCTGATACTTCTGTTATTCTTCTCAAAACAAATACAAATCTTTCAATTTAATTACAGCGTCAATACGATATTTCCAATCGTATAATAAATAAATTTTTATTTAGAAAAACGTCTAACTTTTTAATTTCCATATAATGTGATTAAAATTTTACTAATTTTGTCTTAAAAATAGTTATTTTAAAATTATTTTCATCAAGTTATGCGGAGGCTTTGGACAGATGTTTCCTCTTTCAAGTCAACTTGACGACGACTCTTATGTTTGACGAGAAGGGTAGTCATCAGCAAATAATATTGAATCATGCTTAATAGCATTAGGTAGTTATTTTTTTATAATATTACTCTTATTAGGTGGTCGAAAATATAAATTGATCCATATTATTCCAACAGTGAAACTCGCTTCGGTAATTGAACGGCGATGTAAAAGGTATCTACGGCGAAAAAAAAGAAATAAAAATATAATCGCTGGTCGTCCCGCCCCGTGCAACACTCGTGCTATACGGTTATTGTGCAAAATAAAAATGTGCCCATTCAATGGGTTGAATTTCAAGCGTAGGATGTTTTAGGGACGTGATGATTATTCGCAATCGCCTAACCCTTTAAAGCGCACTGCTGTCATTATTGAACAATGTGGTCCCTTTGTAACATTGCTTTTTAATTAGTCATAAACACAAGTTGTTTTTGTTATGTTTATGTTTTATGATAGAAAAATGAGCATGTGGTTTAGCTAGAATGTGAATGCTGTAAATGATCTCATTTTACCATTATTAAAACTATAGTTAAATTAAATCTTAAACTAGGGTTAAAGGGTTATTAAGTTATTTTAAATTTTAAGACTCAACATAACAAAAAACATGATATTTTTTACATCAGTTTTTAAATTTTTCGTTTTCATAGATTTACAACAAACAGGATTGAATTTCGAAAATAATGTCATTATTATTTAGAAAAGTATTATTTTCGTAAAAGCCAAAATAGTCTTTGTTAAAGTAAAGTCTTAATACATACTTATAGATATACTGAATTGGTATCTGCTTACTTAGTTTCTAAGTGAAAAATTTCATTCGCAAGTAACATGTGCTTACTATTATGTTATGTTGCTTATGGTATGTAGGTTAAACGAGTTGGGATTTAATAGAAACTACGTTTTTTCATTTCCAAAATAAAAATCAAGTATATTACTGTGTTAATAATAGAAAAGGACTACAGTAAAGTTGATCTGATATTGTAGTCTGCATTTAAGAGTAACGAAGACTATAATACCAGTTTAAATCTTGGAATAGGTACTTTAGACACGGTTGGTGTTTTCTGGTTTTTCTGATTGCATTTGAGTCATATTACAGCAATTTGAACTAAAACCGTGATGCTCCGGGACTTCTGTTTAGAATAGGTTAGGGTTGGGTATAATTGACTTGCAAAATAGGCCTACTATCCCAGTCACAGGACAATGACGTACCTATAACATTAATGATGTCTATAAACCACGATTATCTCGTGCAATCAGGAGGTCGCTGTGCTTGTTTGCTGTTTTTTCAGGTAATAAAAACTTAATAAAATTTATTGAGTATTCTAGTGTTAATAAAGTTATTTCTGTTAATGTAATATATGCAGAATTTATAATATTAGTAAAGCTTCTAAAGTATACTTTCTTACGATGTTTGTAATAAGATTCGAACACAACTAGTTTTTTATGTGTTATATTTTCTTAATTGGCGAGATGGGTGGTAGCTAAGACATGTATCCGCAATTTAAGCCAAAGACTAAAATGTTAATTTTATAACCCATCCCGGTATCGACCACCCACTAATATGGTGTTGTGTATGTGTAAATCAGGTTCTCACAGAAACGTCTCTATCATTTCTTGTAATAGCAAATAGAAACAAATTCATCGCCTTATAACAAGCAATGATTCACTTGCACCATTGCGTTTGTATTACTACAGAGCGGTAGAGAAGAGGGAGTGCACACGTCGCATATGTAGCAGATATTAGCGTCTATAAAGTCTTTATCATAGCTAATGAAAGGCAAATTACGAAGTAATAATTACACGTTGTCTATAGACGAGATATATGGTAACAGAGCGTTGCCTAATGTTCAGATTTTAAGTACTTATTTAAAATCAAGGACTGTTCTTCCTTCTGAACCGGGACTTGACAAATGTCAAGAAATGAGCTTAGCGTGTTAGGAATTTTCTAACTAGATAGTAGTTCCAATACGCTCTATCAAGTTCAACTGAATGCACTTGTAGAATAATCCAGAAATTTTAATTATTTAATTATTTTTACATTAGCGATATAGTCATCACATACCCTCACTAAAAATACACATTGAATCATGACTCTGTGGCATGTTACGATTAGGTTTTACCCAGATTAAACAGTAACATTCATAGCTATCTGCAACTGTATAGTGTCTTAACTTCACATTGGAAAGATATTTCTTTACCAAAAACAACAAGAGTTATTTATAGAAGAGTTATAAAACAACAAGAAAGATATTTCTTTACCAATGGTACAACAAGAGACAAAAGTGCGTTCAGATAATTCAAACATATTTCAAAATAAAAATCGTACGTATTTCGCTCTTATATCCTTACAATGAGTCGAACGTCTGTAATGCCACACACAAAGAATTGTATTGACTGAATATTTATCAGCAAAAGAATACCTTAAATATTTTAAATATAAGGCATGCCAAACTAATATCTCGACTTTTGGAACCAAGTGCACATGAACTCTATGGCAAGACATACTCTAGGATTTATCCAGATTAAAACCCACGACATTCCTAGCTACCCGCTAGCCATATCTCGCCTTAGCATCGCATTCACAAAGAAATACGAACAAACACTTATTGTTAACACTTTGATTCGAAATCCGTATCAGATTTTACGAGGTCCTGCTCAATCGGATTTGAACACTTGGTATCTACTTTTTATGCCTTTTTATAAGGATATCACAAAAATCTATAACTTAAAAATAAGATGTCAAACTAAAATCTTCGCTTGATTTTTTTTGGAGGAGAATAGTGTCGAAGCTAACATTATTATCATGATTATTATATTTGAAGAGTTCGGGTTATGATATGTCGAGGGTTACCGCTATTAGATATATAATGATCACATGTGGACTAGTGATAGAATTGTGTGATGTTTGGCCCGATTTCCTAAACTGCTATGGGTCTTCCTCTGTCAGTGCTCACTATGTAATGTTCTTGTTTGGAGGGTAAGTAACTTGTAAATTAATTTCGCAAGAAACCTAACACTAACGTTTTGGTCCAGATTCCTTTGCAGTATAGACCATCTACCTTCATGACTGGCAGCTCGTAAAAGGCGAACATAGGCTTACCCTCACTAACACCGTGACTTTTGACTAAGTGGTGGAGTTTCGCAGCGACTCGCTCCGATTGGTACCACCGCCTTACCTATTCCTGTTTGCCGTTGACGTGTTCCGGCTCGGTTGATAAGGTAGCGGGTAAATTTAATTTTGCTCGCGGTCTAATATTTCGGCCTCAGGATGGCACCGCACCATTACCACCTTAGGTGTCTCTAAGCGGCGTGAATTTCTTACCATCAAGAAATCGGTCTGCTTGTTGGCCTTCCAATATCATAAAAAAACATTAGTTTTTGGTTAGTAGATCTTTTGTTAAACTACATATACAACTAATGATATTTGAGCCAGATTAGTACAGTTGATGTATTAATATTAGGATATAATGCTTTTTGTGAGAAGGTATCACGATCAGCGGAAGGTACTTCGTTCCACAATGTGATATCACCCATCACCTAAATGAAAATGAAATTTATTTATTTGCTGAATAAGTAAAGCTGTAAAAACAAATATTTGTTTATACCAACATATTCTACCACATTATGGGGCCAAATATTTCTAAAATTGCAAATGTATTATTTAGAATAAATAAAAAAATAAATAATAAATAAATAAATTTAGACAAGTTACACAATTTGAATCTAACCCCAAAAGTAAGTAAATTATATGCTTGTATCATGGGTGTTAGTCAACGATTCTAATACGTAGAATTAGTTAAATAGATACAAGAATAAATTTAATAAACACCCAGACCCGGAAATGCAGACATCTAATTGTTCATCACCCAAATGCCTGCCCCCGTCAGAAATCGAACCCGAGCCTCGCGGTTGGTCGGCGTACTTAGGCGTGTACGCTAGCCACTCGACCAACGAGGCGGTCAAAACAAACAAAAATGTTTTTATATTTGAACAAAATTTTAAATTATGATGAGGTTTAACCCTAACTACCACTAGCTACCCCCGTTTCCAAACATAGCCAGTCAGGACTCGGCAGAGAACGGCAAAACAAACTCTCCGTGGTTGCCGGGTTAATCCTATCTACCTTAAACTGCCAGGTAGCTACCCTATCGCCAACGGGGCACTCTTCCTATCCCGAGCAACGTTGTTAGAAAATTAAAAAAAAAAAGCACATATTTTGAAATGAAGTTGAAAAATATCAACTAAGATAAATTAGTTTTAGTTTTAGCCCTGATGATGTTATAATTAGCGAAACCGGTAAGCAATTAAAAAAATAATAAGTTCTAAGTAATATGTAAAAGAGTTCATTCAAAAATAAGAAATTTTGGAAGTTTTACCAAGTGCGGACAATGAAAAATATTTTGCCGCCGGCCCAGAAATCGATCTCGGGACCTCGTAAAGTCAAATCCAACACCGAAAAACTAGACCAGAGAAACAATCATAAAAATAACGATAGCACTTTAAATTATCCTATTACTATAATAAACGCGAAAGTTTGTATGTTTGTTTGCTTGTTTGTTTGTAACTCCTTCACTCAAAAACTGCTGAACTGATTTTTATTACATCTGGCAAACACGTAAATGGTAGCTCGAATTGACACATAGGATAGTTATTACCCCGAAAAAATTTTCGTGTGAGACCATTTACCACGCGGGCAAAGCCGCGGAAAACAGTTAGTATATTATATGTATAGCCGGTAGATGTAGGTATATTGTAAACTAAAATAATGTGTGTTGCCCAACTGCGTATCTTCAAACTCCCATAAAACTGGGATGTCTGAAATAAATCTTATCAAACGACGATAGTTTAATCGGAAGTGTAAATTAATAATGTTACCACTTCCGTTATTTAAAGTTTATGGATATTATCAGACACCTAGATGGAGGTTGAATTATTTTTGTAACATTTTATCATATTACTAGCTGCTACCTGCGGCTTCGCCCGCGTTTTCACAGAAACCCGGTGTGCGATCGGGATTAAAAATAGCCTATATGTTAATCCAGGTCACAATCTATCTGTCTTCCAAATTTCAGACAAATCCGTTCAGCCATTCGAGCGTAAAAGAGTAACAAACATCCATACATCCATACTTACAAACTTTCGCATTTATAATATTATTAGGAAATAGGATATACCTATTACGTAGCTATATCTATATATAATAAGCTATTATATATTCACCACTGTGGTATAGCGCTCCGGCGTTGGACTTAATTTCTTGAGGTTCCGGGTTCGATCCCCGTGTGGGGCAACAAAAAAAAATTTAAATGAATACTTTTAAAAAATAACGTTGCCAGGGATTGGATATGTGCCCGGTCGGTGATATGCGTGCCACCTACCATATTTAGAGAATTAGTGTCTTCGGCTAGTCGTGGGTGCCTTGATTGTGCCTTTGCCTACATCTTCGGGGATGTGGGCATGAAGATACTTTGATTAAGCTATTGATCAACAAACAAATAAAATAATAACAGCGCCAGTGTCTTTAGGTGGTCTCTATAAAGATGCCGAAGAAGAACGAGGCCTGAGGCTGGTGCCAATTTTCCACGTCTACCAGCAAACCTACCCTCGAGATCGGAATATGGCAGTATTATTATCGGGACAGGAATAAGTTTCCCCCTTGTTGATCCGGGCCCATTTGCAGAATAGACCATCTGCCTTCTTCATAGGAAGCTCGTAAAAGGCGGGCATACGCTTACTGTCACTAAAACCGTGACATTCTATACGGTGGTAGAGTTTCGTAGTGACTCACCCAGATTGGTGGCACCGCCTTATCTATCCCTGCTGCCATAACGTTAGTGCTTGCCGTTGACGTGTTCGGAGGGTGAGCAACGCACCATTAACACCTGTGGTGTCTCTTCTCCATCTGCTTGTTTGCCTTCTAATATCATAAACATAAAATAAAATAAATAAAAATAATCCTGGACGAATTGCAAAAGTCGATCTAACTTCATAATAAGCAAATTATGTGCTTGTATTATGAATGTTCCCAACCACACTAATACGTAGAAATACTTAAATATACTAAAATATTAGTATAAATTTAAAAACCATTCAGACCCGAAGACACGAAAAAAAAAGATTTCATCACACAAATGCCTCGTCTGGAATCGAACCCGAGCCTCGCTATTAGTCGGGTTTTCGGACTAAATGCCCTTAATCTTCATAATTCGCTTCATATTATGTTTAAACCCACAACACATCATTTACCAAGAAGTCCGCTATTTTATCAAAAAAACAATACAAGGTGTGACCGTACATTATAAATATTTTACCAACCCTCCTTTCCTTGAAAAAATCATAACAGCCGTGCAATGTAAGGCCACCTCTTTTATTGGAGTCATTAATAAAAAACCGCCGAAAAAAGGTTTTAAGAAAGGCAACTTGTACTCAGCCCTATCACAAAATAAATATACACAAGTTTCTACTTAGGTGCGCTGTGTGTTCGTTGAAAACGGCTGTAAAATTTATGATTTGGTTTATTGTCATCTGTCTTTGATATATTGTTTATTATTGTGTTTAATTATTAATATTTAATGTTTTTATGAGTTCGGAAGGTGAACATGCAGACTTTCTGTATGATATCTGTGGTCTAGCGGTCCAATTTTGATTTGACTTCATGAGGTCTCGGGTTCGAATCCCGGGTCGGGCAGCAAAAAAAGTTATATTTCCAATTTTCTAAACATTGTATTTCCTATAACATTGTGGGATTTGGTGTCTTCGGCTAGTCGTGGGTACCCTGGGTGTGGCTTTGCCTACTCCTTCGGGGATATGGGCGTGAAGATACTTGATACGTTATCATGTAGACTTTTTGTATGATAAAAAATATGAGTATATATTTATGGTGTGTTGCCAATCTAAATATGTAAGCGTATGTAGCCAATCTAAGAAAGTAATGCTAGCTATACTACTCTCCATGCCGGAATGCTACTGCAGCGAGCACTGGTGTCACTTTTCCAATCATCAGCATTCAATTAAGTAGTTATAATTGTCTGCACTGATAGAATATTCCAGTAACCACCAACTGGTGGTAGAGTTGTTACATTCCGGCAAAATGCTAATGCTTTGATAATTTAGCCTTCGTTAATGTATTTAAAGAAAGTACATGTAGTTAAGTGTAATACAAGAAAAAAAAATCACATTTTGACCATCTAATCAACGTCACGGTGTTAGTGTCAAATATTATGTTAATTGTGAGATTACTTGCTTACTCATCTTCACGTCAATTTCCTAACGAGGTAGGCAGAGTATAGGTTGGCAAATGTCACGATTCTTGCAGTCTGTTCAGTTTCCTTCTAATCGGTTTCGGCAACTCTCGATACCACGATCGGACAAAAAACGAGTGATTTTATCGCGGAATGTCAACAGATATGAGCTGCTCGGTATATGACTATAATATATCCCGGGGACTATATAGTCCGGGCTCCTTTGCAGAATAGACCATCTGCCTACCTGCCAGGCAGCTCGTAAAAGGCGAGCATAGGCCTACCGTCACTAGCACCGTGACATCTGACTAGGTGGTATAGTTTCGCAGAGAATCACCGGGATTGGTACCACGGCCTAGGTAATGTCATTACGTGTTCCGGTTCGGAGGGTAAGGTAGAGGGTAAACTTACTTTTGCAGGAGGCTTAACATCCTGGCCTCAGGTTGGCAACGCACCATTACCACCTTTGGTTTCTCTAGGCAGTGTGACTTTCTTACTATCAGGAAATCCGCCTACTTGTTTGCCTTCCAATATCATAAAAAAAAACAAATCACTTATGCTAACGTCCACTAGACGGATCATAATAAAACTAATATGAACCCCTCGGAATCATGACCTATTTTAAATTTTTTTTTTAAATTGGTCGTGTAATCTGAACATACAAAAAAAGGTGGAAAAACATACTTACGAATTGAGCTAAAAAGCCTTATACATCAAGAAGAAATTCCAGGTCGGATACAGGAAAAAAATCTATAGTATTACAGATTTTTACGAATGTTGATCCAAAAGTTCGAGGCCTAAATAAGAAAAAAAAATAAAAAAAAATATATTTATTTTTCAATACATATTTAAGATAGTTTTAGCTCCAAGTATTTTTAATTTAAACACAGATTAAAAACACCCAGTCACCGTAAAAAAGTACTATTTAAACCATGTAGTAGCTTTTAAAGGGTCTTTTTTGTTACATTGTACTCATTATTAACCTTTTACTACAACCCTAAATGAACAACAAATGCCACCAAACTAGTGTCTGAACCCTTTAATTATGTATTTATAAAAATGACGGTCGCATTATCCTTTTGTAATGATTACACGTTCAAACAGTGATTAAATTAATGAAAAATATACTGAAAAAAGGACTAATCTTATGATTATAGTATCCAAGTTGGATATTATAAAACCATTAAAGCGAATCTATCTCTTGTTCGTTCTATTCATTATTGCCATGTTGTGGCTTAAATTGCGAATAATAGGAAGAATAACGTATTTTTTAAATCTTCACATCATGAGATCTTTTTTGTCATGCGGATGAAATGCTTTCATGCGTTACCACATGTAATGTGTATTTGCAAAAATGGTGAGGCCTGTGACCTTACTGTGGTCTACCGGTTCAGTTGTTGGATTTGACTGCATGAGGTCCCGGGTTCGAATCCCCGGTCGGGCAACAAAAAGGAAATTGGGTTTTTCCAATTTTCTAATTTAAAAAAATGTTCGGGATTGGGAATGTGCCCGGTTGGCGATAGGCTTGCCACCTATTAAATTGTGGGACTTAGTATCTTCCGCTAGTCGTGGGTACCCTGGTTGTGGCTCTGCATATCTGGTGAGGCAACAAAATTGAAATACTTTTATTTCACTTATACAGTGGTGCTTGAGACGCGTCTATGTTGTTTGAAAAGCTACCACCAGATCGGAACGAAGCCTCTCACATAATCCGGTAAAAAAATTTAGCGGGTTTGTCTTTTTTCTCATTTTTAATATAATTATATTTGTAAGAGATTGATTTTAGAAGCAATGAATACAAAGCATTTCGTCATATAGATATACTGCAGTCTTATACTAATGTTTCTAACATAGTTTAGACTGAATACATTATTTAATTTTTTTCAAAGTTAACTTTATTATTAGAGACAATCCAAAAACCATCACTCATCTCGTATGAGCTACATTTAGACCTATGTTATGTCTAAGACCAATACCGGAAAAATAGCAAATTTTAATATCTGACAATTAAAATGAGGAGTCTAATACTGTTTTCAATGACCTAATAATTTTGTAAAAATAGATCGGACCTATCAAAGTTATAAATTTGCGATAGTCGAAGACAGTTCGAAATATAATCACAATTATCTAAAATGTGCAGTTACGAGGACAACTATGAACAATTTTGTCTATTAAAGTTCTCATAAATCCTACTTTAACATTATAAATGCGAAAGTTTGTGAGTATGTATGTATCGATGTTTATTACTCTTTCACGCTCGAATGGATTTGTCTAAAATTTGGAACACAAATAGATAGTAACCTGAATTAACATATATATTTTAATCTCGGTCACATAACGGGTCCCTGTGAAAAATAGCTAGTGATTAAACAAATGAATAAATAGTTTTTGAGCTAAAAAATGAGCTAACCACAAAGCAAGCAAATTACATACAATATTCCGTTTTGTGTGTCATTCACCATACTAATACGTATGTAGATATTACTATACATTTTATTAATACCCAGTCGTAGAAATACATAAATTGTTGCTCGTCACACAAATGCCAGTCCCCGTCGGAAACCGAACCCGAGCTTCGACATTGTTCGGTGGAGTTAGGCTTACCCTTTTACAACGAGGCGATCAAATAGTAGCCAATATCTAAATAGTACTTGTGAATTTATTTCAATTAAATATGTTTAGGTTGCTACTAACCAAATGTAAATAAAATATGGTTTCAATCTTAAACAAAAATCTCAGTTTTGTGTAATACTACTTGGAGAAACTTATGATTTTTCGACTCAAGTATTTGAAGGAACAGGTCATATAGAAAAAGAACAAGCTTGTGTCTGAAGTCATAAGTCTTTTAACTAACACTCTCTACTCCTGTAAAGACTAACGATACCTACCATTTAACCCCAATAAAAAAAAAGTTTGGACGTATTTTTGTCATACTCTATATTGGAATCCCTGTAGTCGATATACCTAGCGACGTTCAGTTTCGTGATTATTACAAAACTACAAAAACGTAAAAAGCTGGGTGTATTCAGTAAGACAATTAAATAAGCTTTAAATTGAATAATAGCTTATTTACACACCGATGGATAACTGCATCTCTTGGCAGTGATTCTATAATAAGATCCTTCCTTTTCACCACAACCAATGGAGAGGGTTTTTTCAGTACTTACATAAAACTTCCGGGTTATCATAAAGAGATTTCTTAGCTCTTGTAACACTTTTGTGGAACTAGTTCCTAGAAACTATGTTTCTAAATGGACATGTAGTCGTTCCTGATAGGTTGGCAATGTATCTGTGATACTTCTTATATAGATTATATATGTGATAGTGACCACTTACCATCAGGCAACTTACTCAATCGTATACCTCTTAACCTACTAAAACAAACCATAACTCTGCTTTCCATTTTTTTATCAAATTTAATTCAGTAGTTTTCCCGTAACGCGATAAACAAAGATAACAGACAAATAGTAGAAAAATGAACTTAAAATTTATATGCCAATGACATATTTGTATAATAAAAATAGATGTGGCCTATCAAGGTTATGAATCCGATATCGAATACGAGACAAACATCGCATAAATTATCAGGGCACAATCACATCCATCTATAATGCAGGAATGCGCGGACAATCGTTCATTGAGGTACTTATTTATTTTAAATACAATCATCAGGGGGGCCACCTGCCGGGTCGCTCCTGCGGCGCTGTCGCGGGCCCCCGACCTCGGACTGTGTTCGGTACCCTTTAATCAACTGTCAAGGGGCCCATACATTACCAACTTTTTATCCCGTATTTTTCCAATCGTATACCCTTGTAATAGAGACGATTTTTGATATCGATACCGGATAGAATCAATGTAGACGCCATTTTTATTTGATTACGATACGATTTGGATCGAATGACGTTCGAAATTCGGGCATTGACAACAGATCTAGAATAGTCTATTAGAAGTACAGTCGGGTGAATATTTATTTAATTATATTAGTTTTATTAGCTTTCAGGTTTTATATCTCCACTGAAATTGTTTTTGTATGTCACAACATAGCAAAAAAGCGGGTCGCTCTCTGGGTGATAAAAGACAATCTATTCCCCTTATAGACACGATAGATGTCACTGGTGTCTAGCTTTTTTGTAGCTGGAATCTTAAGCCATGTGTGCGAATCTACAGGTTACTCTATTCTCCAGTACGGAACACGACAAATGCAAAATGCAAGCAATCGTGTATATATATCCAACCCCAGGCAAGGTTTTTTAGAAAATTGGATTAAAATATTTACGTCACCGCTAAAAATCGAACCTGGGACTAAGTTATGTCCAACGCGAAAAGACCACAGAGGCTTTATTACTTAAAACTTTGACTGTAACCTAAATAACTGATCTAGTAATTGTCAGTTGCGCATTATATGTATACACGTATTATATCAGACGCGCATTATATGTATACACGTATTATATCAGACGCGCATTATATGTATACACGTATTATATCAGACGCGCATTATATGTATACTCGTATTATATCAGACGCGGTGGGGCAATAAACAAAACCTGGAAGTTTTGTTTTACATAGCTACACTAATTGCAATAACAAAAAATATTGCCTTTAGGGATCTATATCTTCAAGGCCACTATGAGATGACGATGTAATGCAAAACAACTTTCAAGTATCAATTTCAAATCTGTACTACAACATTAAAAATACAAAAGTCTGTCTATAGTATATTTCTATAGTTTGTCTTTAGTCTGTATATTATAGTCTATTTCTATAATCTGTCTATAGTCTGTATATTATAGTCTATTTATTACTCCGCCTCCTCCGTACAATATACCGTTGGACCAATTTTGATGTAACCTGATATACGTATTAAAAACTGGATTTAAAAAATAAACTTTTTTCAAGAATTAACCCTCAAATATGGCAGCGGCAGATGAAAGTTTTTGGGTACCCCGTGGTCATTTCCACCTGTGAAGCTGGAGAAGTTGTATCTTTACTACAACCAAATACTGAACGTTAAAATAAAGTAACTTTATTTATATTCACTAGTAAAGCCCTGATTATACTCAAGCCGTCTTATTAATAAATGTGGTGTAGGGTAGGTGTAAGATTAAGTTGATATTATAGTCTGTATTACATTGTAATAAAGACTATAATACCAGGTTAAACCTTGGAGTAATTTACGCCGCGTTATAATAAGACGGTAACCGTCTTTATAATAAATATCGACTAAAGTACTCCTAGGTTAAACATGGTGGTACAGTCTTTATTACAATGACAGACCATAATATCAACTTAACTTTACTCCTACTTTAGTCTATGTTAATTAATGAGGCGGTAAAAAATGAAGTAGTGTATTAAATGTAACTGAAAGTGTTAAATAAGTGAAGTATAAGTGTCTTAAATGTTTTAGAAAGTGTTAAATACATGTATAGTAGAATATTGCAAGTGTTATTTGAATAGTGTGTATTCACATATTAACAATCACAAATCATACCTGGGCCTATATTAGTTTCATTCTCTCTAACCATAGACAAAACGAAGACACCAAATCTTAATTTTTAGCAAATTTCAAATTAAAAAATTGCCAATATTCATAAACGGATTGAACGTTAAAATAAAGAAGCTTTATTTATCTTTATCGTTAAAATCTTAATGATATTCTAAAAAGTAAAGTGTAAGTGTCTTAAATGTAACAAAAAGTGTTAGATAAGTGTATTGTAGAATATTGCAAGTATTATTTGAAGAGTGTGTATCCATAAATAAGTAAATAAGTATCGTCACGCCCTTAACCCGAAGGGCTACGCAGAGGTACAACCAGGGCACCCACGACTAGCCGAAGACACTAAGTCCCACAATGTGATAGGTGGCAAGCCTATCGTCAACAGGACACATATCCAATCCTGAGCAACCTTTTTTTTTTATTAGAAAATTCGAAAAACTCAATTGTCTTTTTGTTGCCCGACCCAGCATTCGAACCCGGGACCTCATGCCGTCAAGTCCAACAACTGAACCGTTAGACCGCAGAGGCGATTAGGTACACCATCCATATATCCATACACCATCAGAAATCAAACCTGGGTCTGTATTAGTTTCATTTTCTCTAACCACAGAGCAAACGAGAACATTAAATCTTAATTTTAGCAAATTTCACACACGTTACTGGTATCCCAATTGCCAATATTCATAAACGGATTGAACGTTAAAATAAAGAAGCTTTATTTATCTTTATTAAAATCTCTAAAAAGTGAAGTGTAATTGTTTTAAATGTAAAATAAAGTGTTAGATAAGTGTATTGTAGAATATTGTAAGTGTTATTTAATGAGTATGTATCCACATAACCACTATGAGAAATCAAACCTGGGCCTGTATTAATTTCATTATCTCTTTCTCTCTCTTTCTCACAGAGCAAAGGAAGACACCAAATTTTAATTTTTAGCAAATTTCACACATGTTACTGGTATCCCAATGCCCAATATTCATAATCGGAATTCATAACCAAGCATCAAACTTGCCGCATTGATCCGCCAAATTTGTCATGGTTTGAAGTTTGATACATAAAGTTCTTAAGATTTTCACACTTTAAAATATAATTTTTAACTAACTTAAACAAGGAGGACGTTCTAAATTTGTTTGCATTTTTCAGAAAGATGTTATATTTTTTTTCAATATAGATTTATGCCAAGATTTCCTTTAGATATCATTTTTTAATACCTTTGTTACGTGATTAATTCACTAATCATGTACAAATTTTGTGGCTTGCTTTTATGAAAGATAGGTCATGTTTAAGAAGTGGTTAAATATTGTTTTTGTGACAGTTATTAAAACATTTTCTGAAAAAATCAACAAAGAAAAATATTTTACGACATTAAGCATTTTAAAATAAAATATGTTATTTGCAGTTTGATTGCATGTAACGAGAACGACTAGGAAAGAATACTATTGGTTTGGAATCACCGCCTTAGCTTTTCCTGATCTAATAAATTGAAAATAAATAGATTCATATTTACTAAATAAAATGTGTATTTGTGATATAGTGATCTGGTGTTGGTGCAGGCGAAAACTACGGGACATCCCGCGATCTGTTTCCAGTTTAGGCATTTTTAAATTTGCTTTTCCTATTTAATTGTATGTACATTTAAGATTTAACATTATGACACAATTTTATATTGAAAATTTTATAATGAATATTGCTTTTCTAAATGACATTAGAAAACAACCTAAGTGGCACATTTGACTAATTGTGGATGCTCTAATTATACCTCTGTCTATCACTTAGGGGATAGAAGTATGAAGATTACTTTTTGTGAACTACAACATAGTGTACACTTGATATTATTATGCTGAATCGAAAAACCTGTAACCAAATAAAGTCAATCTGACCGTGTGTCCAAAATTTGGCTATGTTTTTTTGGTGCTCAAACAGCCCATAAGTAAGGTATTGTGAGGAGAATGGCAACAATAGCCTTAATAACAATCGATACCCTTCCATCGACTTTAATGGGTGATGAAATGTTTTTATATGGTCGGTTTGGTTCTTTTAAGACTTGAAAGCTTAGTGGTTAGAATGTGAAATACAAATTTTAATATCTTGGGTTCAATTTTTACACATTGTATATTGGAAACTAGCACAAAATATACTTGCAAAGACACCAAAGATGGAAATGGTGTTTACTGACCTGAGCATTAAGTATTTTTTGGTTGTCACACGAACTTTTTTATAAGAAAAGTGTATGTCTACACCAGTGTGATTTCTAAGCAAACAGTGACTTTTAAATCAAAATGGGAGAAATAGAACTAAAATATTAGAATTTAGTAAAATGAGAACATATTATATATAATAATAATAAAAACTCTTCATTGTACAACAAAAACATATTAAAAGTACTACAACTATTACAAAAGCAAGTAGATTATTTATACAAATGGCGGTTTTATCGCTAATAAGCGATTTCTTCCAAACAACCA
>NJDC01057958.1:44103-86645 GCA_002245475.1 Calephelis virginiensis
TTTTTTTACAATATTTAGAGTAAGATCATCTTGAAAATATAGGTAAAGCTTAGGTACTTAGTGTAAACTAATAAACGACTATTAACTATAGTTTTGAGTATTTTCAGATCAAACCCTTTAGAAATCGGACGTTACGAAGTCTTGCCCTTTGTAGTACAGACTATAAACTTTTGGCAATACAAGTAAGTGCCTATGAGTAGCCTTTACGATTTAGGGTCCGGTGTCAGACTAAAACTCATGAGGCCTCGGGTTCGAAGTCCCGTCGAACAATAAAAAGAAAATCTGCTTTTTTAAAATTCTAATAACAACGATTGAACTATTATTTTCAGCTTGTCGGGGTTGCTCTGGGCCTTCTCTCTGCCTTCTGAATCTTAGTTATAATTTTACTTTTTAACAAAATTGTAGATATGTTATGAGTACATTCAAATTATGTTTAAAAAATTCAAATTTAGGCAAAACCATAAAAATTAGCAAAAGTTCAGAAAACGCCTTAAAAAAAAAGAATCCATTCTCATGTCAAAATTCCACACTATAGCTAAATTTTTAAGATTACTTAGAAACATTTCATGAAACTAGTCTTATACTTACTAGTTGGTGTAATCATGATATCATCCAGGTAAACCCAACATGATATCATCCAGGTAAACCTAAATTTCCAATATTTATAATAAAATAAAAACACCTGACGGATCTCGTTGATACTTGGAATCAACTAGAAAGTGCTTGCTGACGTACGTAAAAACACATTATGTCGAATTCAGAACCTCCTTTTTAAGGCCGCTACTGGACAAAAACAATGTTAATTAATTAATTAAACTATATTAATTAATAATAAACAAGGAGAATCTGGATCTCAAATAGACAAAGCAGTTAGGCTTTATTTAATTTGTAAACCAAAAAACCTGCCATTGTTTTTGCTAACCTAAAAAACATAACGAGAATACATTCTGATGGACTTAATAAGGGACTAAAAAGGTCCTATTTACAACAGCCATATAAAGCGCAATAAAGTATCAAGATTGAGGGGTTGGTCCATAAAATTAAGACGTTTTCATTACGGGTCCTATTTTGTCGGTCCATACACACCTAATTAGCTTAGGTGGTCTTTTCTTAATAAAGCTGTTAATATAGGGTGCACCAGTTGCTATTGGCAATAAACCAATAAAGCTTGCCTACTTGTTCAGTTATACAACAACCATTCAATTGGCATGCAATAAAGAAGCTGATAAGATTGATTGATAATTGGATATTTTGTTAGCGAATAATATATGCTAATTAGGATTGGGTTGGTTAAGGCAGGGCTATATAACAAATGCTACGTATTTTAGTGTTTAAAATAGAGATACACTCCCTAGCTAGATTAGAAATAGTTCATCCGAGTTTTTCCACAAATATCTACTCTATGTGTATATTTTGTAACCGAATTTAGGCTAATTAATATTGATTTGGGGAATAACGGGCCTAATTATAAAGGATACATTATGTATATATTCGTTTTTTTCTAGGATAGATACCCAATGAGATTAAAATGGTTTGTTTATCCGAGTTTTTTTATAAACTAGACAGGACAAGACAGGAGGATATATATCTAATAAAGAACACGTATTTTAGTGTTTAAAATAAAGATAAACTCGTCAACTAGATAAGAAATAGTTGATTCGAGTTTTCCCATAAATTTCACTTTTTTGTGGATATTTTGTTAGCGAATATATGCTAATTAAGATTTGTTTAGGAATGACAGGCTATATAATAAAGGGTATGTTTTTTAGTTTTTGATATAGGGTTTACTCTACAACGGTCAACGAGATTAGAAATGGTTTATCCAAGTTTTCTTGTAAACAGGAGAGGGTGAATATACAAGTAGTATACGTATTTCAGTGTTTAAAATAGAGCTACCCTCTCCAAATAGATAAGAAATAGCTTATCCGAGTTTTCCCATTAATATTATTTTTCTATTGATATTTTGTAAGCGAATATTTTATAATTAAGAGTTGTTTGAGAAATACAGGTATGTATAGTTAAGACTACGTGCTTTAGACTTAACATACATATATAACTTCATAATAAGTCCCTTACGGAGTAGGCAAAGAGTATCGAGTGCTTAAGCAGAGAGTATTTATGATCCTTGTATAAATATACTTGCATAAAACTGCCTGGCTTCTTTTTCTTGACTTCCTCCCAATGAGATTAGACAGTTATTAAATTTTTTTCCTTAAACGTCATCTTTCTCATCATGAATGGCAGACAGCCAGCATCAGACATTATCTTCTGATGCTAAGTGACAACCGTAGCCGATAGACACCATAGATGTTGTTGGTGCGTCATTTCCTTGAGGCCGATATCTTAGGTCTATGGTACAAGTGGTAAATTGAGATAGGTAAGGCGGTGTAGGCGGTGTAAGGATACCTGGATGAGTTACTACAAAAATGAAAATGGAAATTATTTATTTGCGGAATATGTGTGTTAATGAGATGTTCTACCATATTTTGGTGTGCAAATATTTTTAATTAAAAAAAATGTTAGTTAATTACATATACTTTAAATTTTAAGCCGATTAGTTATATGTATAACTAGTTTAATTATTCATTACCAAACATTTTAAAACTGTAATTAAATTTAACCCTATCTACCGTAAACTACCACCGTTCCCAAACCTAGCCAGAGAGGAGAAGAAACGGCGAAACAAACTCCTCGGCAACCATAACTTTAATTATGTTTGGTTACAATGATTAAAATTATTACAATTATTTTACTATAAATTATTTTCTATAAGAAAATACTGCACAGGGCACAGCACTCTATCACTTGTGACATTTTTTTAATAGACCCCGATACCAACGGGAGGCGAATAAGTAATAATAACAACTTAGAGTTGGTATATTTAAAAGATAGAGACAAAGATGCTTTTTTGAAAATACCATTGCTCATACTGTGCTAAGCCCTACGTCAAACTAAACCAAAATGGCTCTACAAATATACCAGACAGGAAACTTCTAAGGAACTGAGACCTAATCCACTCTTCGATTACTTAGATAAGAGATTATTTAACATTGGAGACAAACGGACAGACACACGAGCGCCTGTCACCAAACAGAGCGGTGTTTGGTGGGTAAACAATTGATAAGATAACCTTTAGGTAACGCCGACACAATGGGCGTTGGAACTTTAGTAAATATTTGTCATGTGAATACCTTTCGGCGCGCCTAGCGCGTGCTGGCCGGGCTGTCTATTACACCGAAACGTAAACTTATTTTTTATTTTTGTTAAAAAAACTATATTCGATAAAGTTTGTTATTGGTTATAAAATAATAATATTCGTTTTACATCAAATCATACCTTAAAATATCTTTTTACGTAAAAATATTAAATTTGCTCTACATTGCGTTGATAAATAATTAATATATAGAGAATATTGCAAAAAAAATCTATTGAAATAGCAAAATCAATAAATCATTGATATAATAAGTGGCAAGTTAACAAGAAGGCACCCTTTTTAAGAACCAGGTTCAAGAAATAGATACTGACAATAAGACTATCGTTGTTGATTGTGAATTTGGTAACTAAATTATACCATCTGTATCCGTATCAAACTCAGCGTGATTTGTATCGTTATTACTTTTTCTGACGTCATAAAATCAGGTCTCGCAGTGAAGTGTTTGATTGTGTGTGTGTTTGTGTGTAAGTGGTTCTTGATTTAAAGAATCTTGTATCTTTCAATTGAAATAATATTGAAGCCGTTAAACTTACTTACACAAGGATTTAACCTTTCAGCTTCAAGTTGGTAATACCCTATTAAAATCTTTCTTTTTTTTGGTTTTGTTGTTATTGGGAAACGTGTGTATTCTACAAAAAAAGTTTTATTATCTTTTTTTGTTATATATATGTATTGCTCAAATAAATCATCAATTTTGTGTCGATTACATGCTATTGTAATAGGTTGCCAAGAGAACAATTTTCAACACTTAAGTATGCTAGTACATATTTATTTTATATAAGATAATATCTAATAGGTTTAATCGCCCATATTGTTAAGATTACATTCTTAAAGATAAGTACAAAATAAACTTTCATAAGTAGTGGTTACTTAGATGTTTAATAGATATGCTTTGTCTTAGTGGGTAGGTATGTAAATACCTATTCTTTTTAAACTGTTAACTTGTTACGCTTTTATACTAAAACTACTCGACCAATTTGTATGAAAATGGCTTGAAGATTATTAACGACCTTATGTAAAATGTACCTAAGCTATTTTCTAAGCTGTACTACCCAGTCGTGCCCTGAGATTTTTATCTTATTTTTTCAAATGTCTTATAGTTAGGTATTCTGCTTGTCTAGGCAGATGTAAATCAAGAAAATCAGAGACCACAACAATCTGTTCAGCCGTTCTTGAGTTACAACGAAGAAATAAGGAGCAAAAAAATGTAATGCTAGGCAATAGCTTATAAAAACACTTGGTCAATCATCATTTTTTAAATAAACCTTGTATTATTCTTTCTTCCTTTAGGTTTTGGCCTTCACGTTAGTATTTTGCCATTAGTCATGTAGAAATTTGCATCAAATTTTAAATCAATTTTTATTCAATCAGTCATAAGTCGTCAGTGAGTCATGTCAGGCTCTTGGGTAAAGCGGTGGCCTCATTACTCAAGCTTATGTAATGAGATTTGGCGGCAACGACGTAATACAGGATACGCTAATTTCTTTATGATTATTTCATTTGTGCACTTTCACTGAACAAAATTGTACAAAATGCTACCAAAATTGACTAACTTCACTCAATATCAAAACGAAATTCAATAATTATGAAAAAACTTCGACCATCTTTTCTCTCGATGGCGCCAAAACTCTTAGTAATATTCTACAATACATTTCCTTTTTATATCTACAATACTTCCAAATCATATCTATATTTTTTCACATAATCTTTCTCACTGGTGGTACAGTGCAGCAGTTTGCCCGGGTAGGGTTCCACCGCCTTATCTATTTCTGCCACCATCTGTCATGGTCCGGCCTGAATGCCGGTAGACTTACGCAATAGGCCTGACATCCCAACAATAGGATAGCGACAGACCTATAACATTTATGGTGTCTATAAAGCACGATTATATCTTCAGGAGAGTCATGTGCGTGTTCGCTGACCTCTGATAAAAAAACTGACGTAAAATTTGTGCGTCTGTATATACGAGTAGTACCTATTGAAAGGGACAAATTGCGTTTGCACCTAGATACTTTTATCTACTCAGCTAAGTGCCTTTAGGTGTTAACCAGTGACTTGTTAGTTTAACAAGGTCTTTTTGTAGGCAATACTTAGTACATTGGTACACTGGATAAGTATGATTTAGTTTTAGAAAATATCATGACATTTAATATATTTTTATACTTATACTTACTGTTACTTATTATTATCGCCTGTGTGCTTTAGTAGTTCAGGTGTTGGACTTGACTTCATGAGGTCCTGAGTTCGATTTCTAGGTCGGGCAACAAAAAAATTTGATTTTTTCAATTTTCTAATAAAAAAAATGTTGCTCGGGATTAGATGTGTGCCCAGTTGGCAATAGACTTGCCCCATCTATCACATTGTGTGGTTTTTTTTTCTTCGGCTAGTCGTGGGTGGTGACTTAGTTGTGCCTCAGCGAACCTTTTCGGGGATATGGGCGTAAAGATACTTATTTATTATTACTTACCATCATAAAATCAGTGCTTGCACTTTGTACGGAGGGTAGGATAAGCAATACTTACTTTGAAAATTCCAATTATGGGCACGGTTTTGGTGATTAAAGAAATTAAACTTTTCTTTTTACAGTTTGCACTGTATGAAAGGATTTGGTCTATCGGAATTCTTCAAAGAAAATGTAACTAACTTTATAAATGGAAGTTTTTAGAATGAATGGATCTTTGTTACTCTTTCACGCACAAACTACTGTACAGATTTAGATGAAACTTCGCAGAAATATTGTTTACACATCAGAATGATAATAGAGGCTACAACTTATAGTAATTGGGCAAAACCGGGAGTGAAAGCTAGTGTTTAATAAATATTTCCATATCAAGAGTAAATAATTTTCTTACTTTGAAGCTAAGAAGACTATGTGTAAGCTCAATATTTTCCAAAAACATTTCATTTGTTTAGAGACTAGGTAGACTGGATTTGTTTAAACTTAAATCCACCCTCTGTCTCCATTGTGCGATTGTTAAGAGGTTTCTTACCTTTTTTAAGATCTTCGAAGTACCTGTAACCTTTGTCGATATTTCCATACATAAGTATGCACCGAGGATCCCTCTACAACGTGGAAATGAGCCCAAAAAGTCATCAAAACAACTGTGATATTTTTAGACTTTCAGATCTCCCCGAGCGGCAATGTTGAATTAACATAAAAATAGAATAGAAAATCGTCTATTCACATATATCATATCGTATATTAAGAGGAACTTGTAATGGGTCTGTATAAAACTACTATCTACGTACCTATAGGAACTCGGCCAAACACTGAAAAGCAGGGGCGTACTTGTCGGATAGGATCTCCCTAACAACTATCCTACCAACGGTTACGTTTCTTCGGACCTACACAGAGAAACAGGGCCGTATTTAACCGGGGCTGCAAGGTCTAGATCAGAGGTGGCACCGTATGATCTTATTCAAACTCGTATTAAGTCTAAATATTTTGTGTAGTGTATTAAAAAAATATCATTAATACTCGTTTAAGTTTTTTTTAAGTTTCCCAAGGAGAGCGCATGCTGATTTCAAAGAAACAGAGAGTCTTCGTCTTTTTATTTATTATCCAAATATATCTAGTACCTACATATAAATTTGTAGTAGGTATTTATATACATTTAGTGGTAATACGAATACTTATGTTATTACATAACAGCTAATACATTGACATTTATATCAGATAAAGGACAATTAATCCAAAGTACTCAGCTTACACATGGTAAACTTCTTTCAATAACTCATTTCAAAATGATATATTTTTTTTAATTGATTTGAAAGAAGGTATTTCGCTCAGAAAGTTTCTTATAAAAAAGGAGTACATTTGCCTACGAATGGCTTTCTCTATGTAGACTCACATTTTTGTTTGCTTACTCGTCAATAATAATTGAAATCCAGTTTTATTAATATAAAACTATTGTTTCAAACTTTCACAATATATTTTATAGGAATACCTGTCATAAACAAAAACATAATCTAACATTTATAGGACAAATTGTTTTAATAACTTTAACAAACAATAAAACAAAATTGTTCTACTAAATCTAGTGAAATATAAAGACTAAATCCTTGCCCAATCACTTAAAATGCCAGACTGTAAGCAATAAAATATTTTATGCTATTTTGTACTACAATCCATTAGTCGTCAGCATCATGTTCAAACATCAATAGCATTTGTACCAATTGCCTGAAACTAGCTACAATTTGTAGATAAGTGTGGGAAGGAACAAATTGTACTCATGCTATACTTAATGCGGCATTGTGTAAGAGAATGGAGTATCTGTTACAAAGATTTCGAATGGCCACTATAGCTCAAGATCCTATGAAGAGCCAGACATGCACTACTTTATGACAATTCTAAGTTTCTCAGCACATGCTTCCAACATAGAAATGGTGCTTTAATTTTTAAATTATCGTGACTTTGCTATCAGGCTGTGATACATCATAAAAAATATTTTTAACTATATAAAACCTGGATATATAGGGTCAAAAAGCAGACAAACTGACAAACTTCAAAACAAGGTCAAAATTAAATAAAAAGTACCAAAAGAACATTTTAGTAATTTATCAGACATAATTTTATAAATTTTCGTATTTTCCGGCAAATTACACCATCTTTTTTTTTATATAGAAGAGGAGGCAAACGAGCAAGTGGGTCACCTGATGGAAAGTGATCACCTCCGCCCACGGACATCCGCAACACCAGGAGTATCACAGATGCGTTGTCGACCTTTAAGGAATGAGTACGCTCTTTTCTTGAAGGTTCCTAAGTCATAATCGTTTGGTAATACCGCCCTCGGTAACTGATTCCACAAAGGTGTTATACGGGGTAAACATGTCTTCGGAATCGCACAGTTGTAGACCGCCACGCATCGAGATGATGGGCATGATACCTTTAGCTCTGACGCGATGTCCGAAGGTGGAAATCAGCGGCTGAAATTAAACCAAACAACTCCTCAGAGCATTCCCCATGATAAATGCGGTAGAGAACACTGAGTGACCCAACATCTCTACGCAACGCTAAAGAATCAAGCCGATTGGTAATTGCCCGGTCATTGACAATTCGAATTGCTCTACGTTGAATGCGGTCAAACGGAAGGAGCTGGTACTGTGGAGCCCCTGCCTAGAGTTGAGAACAGTACTCCATGTGAGGCCGAATTTGCGCTTTATTTAGTTGTAAGCGATGGGCCGGCTTGAAATACTGTCTCGCTTTATTGAGTACACCAATTTTTTTAGAGGCTATTTTAGCCTTCTGCTCCAGATGACCACGAAATTGAACATTACTCGAAATGTCAACGCCGAGTATACCAATCTGATCTGACACCAAAATAAGCAAATTTTATGGTCGTGCAACGATACCAATGTATAACACGATAGCATTACTCAAATACATAATAAAACTAATTTAGCTTTTTACTCACTCACTAGGAAACACTTACCTACGTATTTTTTTTTAATAATCCCTGCCTCTGGGGGGATTTGAATTGAGGATGTTGGATAGTAATTTGCTTTAGGTGTGTGTGTGTGTGATTTTTGCCCTTCTATAACAACGCTCAACTAAAAAAAATTCATGAATATAAAAAAAATATGTCGCCCATATTTTGGGTTACCAGCACGAGGCTAGGATGTCAACTTTTTGTGTGAAAAAGTTTACTGGCTACTCTGCTGCTTAATCTGAACATAATATCGAGGAGCAATGATATTACAGTGACAGAAATATGTAGATTAGGCATAACGAATCTGAGCGAGGCTACGAAAAACTCTAGGTACCATAACTCTCTTAGTTTTATCACAGTGTTATTATAACACAATTTGACGTTCTAAACTCTTGGAAAGCTTTTCACATTTACCAAATACCTATACACCTACTAGTACGTACTTATACCCAAATCTATAATCTGTTATATAAAATAAAGTCTGGCTTGTTCCAACATTAATAACTCGAGAATCACTGGACATACCTAATTTAAGGAGTTATCAGGATTTGTTTTAGTTTCTAAAAGCAGAATAATAAAAATATTACGATAAAAAATTGGTAGCACAATGCGTTCGGTACTAAGTTCCCCGGGCTAGCTAGTGCTAAATAGCAAAGGCTAGATTTTTTAAAATACATTTAAACGTCGCATTTTGATATAAATTTTCCAGTAAAATCAGTCTCATACGCATTGGAGAATGATCTAGACTGCGTTACGATCCGTAGAGACATGCTCACGCGCATGATAGAGACAACCAATGACAAAACAGGAGGGGCGATAAAGGCGGAGCCTCAGTGAAACTCCCACCGCCTTATGCCATGGTCTCTTTTACGGATTGATTATTTACTTTTAAAAACTTTTTTTAATTTATTAACAATTTTGATTGGCTATTGATTGAGATTTTAAATGCCAATTTAGTTTTTATAAAGATTATACTAGGTTTTTTATTAGGTGAAAATTTACTTAATTACTTTATTAATTACATTAGGCATATCTGTTTTTAAATTAGTATCTCCTAGTTAGTATACCTATTTATTAACACACATAATTGTTTTTAACCAGGTGAGTAAGAATTGAGGACTCTACGTTAACTAAACAAAAAATTAGTTTTGCCGCCGGCAAAGTTTAGTGTTTTATTTCGAACAATTGTCTACTGTTAATTTTTGCAATAAAGGCTGATCAAAATATATACAAATGAAGAATATTACAAAATATAGTAGAACTAGGTTGCATAAAAATACCAGGATGCAACGTTTTTTTATTTAAATAAAATTTTTCATTGAATGTTGTGTTGTCATACGGTAAAAAATTGTCCTGACTTAAAGTATAAGACCAATATAACCAAGTTGGTTTAACTTGGTTGCCAGTTATGTACCTGGGTTGCCAGGTGTATTATATACATGTGTATCGAATTCTGTTACTTTCAAGAGATTGGATGATAAAAAAAATAACAAATGCGTTGTTTTACGTCGAATACGTTGATATACGGCTGTCTGCAAAAAAAATCAGGGGAACGAACAACGATTTTAAAAAAAAATTTGAAAAAAAAATTGTCCAGATTGTTTTTAGATTTTATATATATTTAATATAATTTCTAAATAATAAAATAAACTAAATTTATTAAATACCTATTATGTTTCTTTCTATTAATTGAGATTGAGTATATGTATAGGTACTTGAACCAACATATTAAAAGCATTTAGTGTGCCCCTGATGTTAATAGTGTAGATCGATGTGGGTTCGATTCTTCTAGTTAAATATTTACCATTTGCCTTCCTGCCTGGAAGCTATACCAACCAGACCATTGGTTAAAAATTGCTTTACAGTAACAAATTGTGTGCCTTCTAAAATTAAAAAAATCATTTTGTCAAATTAGAAACATTTAAATTTTAGTGTCTGTATCTGCTATTTGATTCAGTATTCTAGGTTTAGCGGCTGTTCAGCTAACAATAGTAATTTATCACCTTTTCATCAGGTTAATAATTCATCACCTTCTAAGCATCTATCACCATGTTTATCATCTGATTTCATGAAATAATGATAAAACTTTAATGCATTTAATATATCACGTTTTAGGTAGGTACTTACTCATAATTTTATTTGTAAAGGTTCAATATTAAAAAAACCAAATTTTCAACAATAAAGTTAGTTACAGTTGGTAAAATACTCGTATACGCAAACAATTAGTCTTAACTGAGAAGAATATATACTAAATGGTATGATACCTACCCTCCGAAAAGTGTTGTTGTTAGTGTATATTTGCAATGGAATTACATCAAGTGCTTACAATGAATAATATACATTCTGTTTTAGCTAAAAGGTATTACGTCACATTTAATGTTGTATATGACAATCAAATGTTTGAATGTTTATCTGTATGTCAGGTGACGCACGTCGTGTGAGGCCGCTATCTCCGCGCTATCAGGAAGATGCAGTTACTGTCGCTCCGATACAAACTCTGCGCGTGGGCATATTCTCATAGATTATATTGTAGACATGGTAAGTAGCTTGTAGGTAACATTAATCCCAAAATCATTGTTTGTAATAAATTTTACAGTTATCTTTTCATAAGTAATTGAGTATTTTATGTAACAGCAACAGAATTATATTATAACTTTAATATTTATTGTTGTTTCTAATCAATGATTATATATATACATATCTATAATATATATATCTTGTATGCAACAGGTAGTCTCATTAATAATATGCGATCAATGCTAGATTATAACAAAGAAAATACCGGAATCAATCTGTTTCTGATGGTCTGTAGTTATGAGATGTCATGTAAAATAACTTTTAGTCAAGATATTCAGCGTTAAAAACTAGAAATTACACATTAAAATTAAAAGTTGTTGTGTTTTATATTTTAGTGTATTTCGTGCTCTGATAGAGTTATTATATATACAAATTACAAATTTTGTTTTGTACTTATTAAAATAAACTTTAGTTGGACTAATAAAATTAACTTAATTTTGTTATCATAGAATCATTTTAACAATATGAAATTAGTCCCTATATTTCTTATCAAATTGTAAAATTTTAAAATTTTTAACTACTACCACATCTTATTTTGAGCCGAGTAGGTATAAACGTCTGGATCATATCTAGTTTTATTCTTTGAGTATTTGACACTTGGCATTGCAAGCGGCACTACCAATCACAATTGTCGCCGTTAATTCGTACATTTTCGATATGATAACGACTAAAGGTTATGGCTTTAAGATAAAACTGGAGTGTAAAATAAATATTGATACATTTGTTCTGGCAATTTCATATTGAACTAGCAGCCCGCCCTATGAGCTGTTATATCGCTTACTTATTAGAATAATACATAGGAAAATATTTAGAATTATTTAGACTCCGACGGAAAGTGGGTGTGTGTCTGTCAGTGGCATCGTACATTTCAAGGGATCGACCGATTTTCATAAAATTCTTTTGTTTGAAAACTGACGTGATCGAGATGGTTCCTAGCTTCGTAGGTCAGAAGGTTCATGTTAGTGTTATTTTTGATAAGTGTGAGATATATTATAAGAGATACAATCTTTACTTATCAGGACTATATTTGCCTCTTCTTTAATTGCCTGACTAGATTTTGACAAAACTTATCACGCGATTTAGAGATGATTTAGGTGTCGTCGTGTGACGACCCCATTGCCCGCTGCTAGTAATTGGATTTTCAGTCAGTATTGAATATGTGGTAGAGTGCCTTGTAGCAGTCCAGCCGGATTGGTACCTTAACGTTCCTGTCGCCATGAAGTCAGTGCTTGCCATTGTCATGTCTTGTCTTGGTGGGTAGGGTTGCTTAGACTTGTCCACGTTGCCTGGAAGTATGCGTGTCTATAGGTATGTGCAGTCATCGGCACTGATGATGTAAGAAATAGGTGAGGCTGTGGTAACAGTTGGTAGAATTTTTGATAAAATCTACCACCAGTTCGTAGTTAATATCTTAGTAGACAGAAACAGCTGCTTTAATGTTAAAGAAAAAAGCACATGGGTGTCCTGATGAAAAGTGATATCTTCAGACTATGCACACCTTAAATGTTGTAGGTGCGTTGCTGTCGAATGGCAGGGATATTACCTGGTTGGCTATATGCTTATCACCTATCACACTGTGGGACTTAGTGTCGACGGCTAGTCGTGGGTATCCTGGTTGTTAGTCTACCTATCTCTTCGAGGATATGAGCTTGAAGATAGTTTTACAGGCAACTCTACGTGATCATGGCATTATGGTGACATGCATAGGTAAGGTGGTCGATCTCTACCCGAGCAAGTTGACCTTCTATCTTCTATCCCTACCTTCCAACCAGGCAGCTCGTAGCAGCAGCATAGGCTTACCGTCACTAACACCTTGACATCCTTTTTTTTAACGAGTGGAAATCCTCATGGATACCCGCCGCTTTCAGGAGTGGTGGCGGGCTATGCCGGACTCCTACCGGCTAAAACCACTTGGTGACCATCCTCTGTGCGTATCGGGTGATTACGGGATCTCCGAAGAACGCATCATTATCATCCTTAACTAGGTGATAGAGTTTTGCAGCGACTCGCCCGGATTGGTACCACCGCCTAACCTATTCCGGCCTCAGGTTGCCAACGCGCCATTACCACCTTTGGTTTTTTTTATGATACTGTAGGGCAAACAAGCAGACGGATTTCCTGATGGAAAGAAATTCCCGCCGCTTAGAGACACCAAAGATGGTAATGGTGCGTTGCCAACCTGAGGCCAGGATGTTAGGCCTCGAGCAAAAGTAAATTTACCGGCTACCTTACCCTCCAAACCGGAACAAGTCATGACGTTGTGGCGGAAGGAATAGGTAAGGGGGTGGCACCAATCCGGGCAAGTCACTGCTAAACTCTACCACCTAGTCAGATGTCACGGTGTTAGTGACGGTGAGCCTATGCTCGCCTTTTACGAGCTGCCTGGCAAGGAAGGCAGTTGGTCTATTCTACAAAGGAGCCCGGGCGTGAATTTCTTACCATCAGGAATTCCGTCTGCTTGTTGGCCTTCCATTATCATAAAAAAAGTATATGTGCAGCAATCTGCCACCAGTAATCTAGTTGGTATAACCCATTTAAAATCTAAGCTCATCACTTACGACGCCAGGCAAAGAGGCAGATGGGTTATTTTACACAAGGATCTCGAGCCAATACAGGGGAAACCCTATTATAAAAACCGAACCGAAGAAAAAACGTAATAAAACTTTCGCGAAGACAAACATTTCAAACCGCGAACGAAACCGTGCTTAACGCTCGAAACTGCGCAGACGCACGTTTCGGTCTCATTGTCAAAACACCTTTACAATAACTCGACGCAAATACAAAAAAAAAACCAAACGTGTGTGGTCTTGCAAAAAATTAAAACTCCAATAAAGCACACTTGAAATACTAAAAGCAAATATTTGTCAAACACCGGCGAGAGTAAGCGCCTTTGTGACATTTGACAGTAATTTCGGTATCGATGACAATAGTAGAATATGTAGGGATACTTTGTTCAACACAGCGGGATAACCTTTTGGGATGATTGGGATATAATCTGTGAATAATTGACAACAATTCTTAAAGGACCGTATTATGTTGTCATAGTGTTTAATGAAAGGTACGTGTACCTTTTAATGTTACTTTCTATAAAATGGGTCCTTTTCTGGATTGAATTTTTAATCAGTGTATTACATTTGATATCCAAAAATGAGTCTGCCTAGTTTACGTTATTAAACCAATTTAAAAAAATATATTTTTTAGGAAAAATCAAGTTAATAAATTAAGTTAAAGTTAAGTTAATAAATTAAGTTAAAGTTAAGTTAATCGCCTCTGTGGTCTAGCGGTTTAGGTGTTGGATTTGACTGCATAAGGTTACGGGTTCGAATCCCTAGTCGGGCACCAAAAAGAAAATTTTGGTTTTCCAATTTTCTAATTAAAAAAATGGGATTGAATATGTGCCCAGTTGGCGGTAGGCTTGCCTCCTGTCATATTGTGAGACTTAGTATCTTCGGCTAGTCGTGGGTGCCCTGGTTGTGCCTCTGCCTACCTCTACGTATATGGGCGTGAAGATACACTGATAATAATAATAAAAAAACTTATAAATTATCTGACTCATTTAGGCTAATCATACGCATTATACTCCTCCAAAACAACTGAACCAATTTGGATGTTTTTTTTTTATATATAGACTCAGTAGGTCTGAGAATTGGTTGTTATCTAATCATCATTTACCTAAGTGAATTAAGGATCCCAAACGATTTATGTTATCTTCTTATATTTTTTTAATGATATGGCATTACAAAATACATACAGTAGTAATTTTTTTACATTCTAATGGAAAAACTTCGAGGAAAGCAGAAAAAACTAAATTTTAAATTTTCTCATACAACCTGAACGGATGGAACAAAATTGGCCGGACATCAAGTAAATATAATAAGTGAGAAAGTGTTAATATTTAGAAATGGTAAAACAGATTTCAATGAGTTTTTTTAGTAATAGATTAAAACTTGAAAAAAAAATTTGACAGTGGACCAGGTTTATTCGCTTAGATGAACGGAGGAACCAAAAACTATGTAGGTAGCCTTATCAGCAAGTAAGGTAAGGTACATGCCTATTTACGAGTACGAAGGAGGCAGGGCTTGCTCCGTTGGTTCGGTCATGTGGTAAGAATAACATATGAAAGTTTGACAAAGCAGATGTAGATTGACATTCCACAATCAAATCGTTTAAGTTTTATCCGGGGTCAAGGGTATCCGAAAGCGGCGAATGTATAAAACATTAATGAATACGTAGGAAAGTAAGGCAGATCTGCAAGGAATATAATATTAGACACTCAACACTGTCTAAATACTCCGCATGGGTCTTGGCCTGAAGATATGATAAAGTATCTTCACGCCCATATCCCCGAAGAGGTAGGCAGAGGTACAACAAGGCACCCACGATTAGCTGAAGACACTAAGTCCCACAATGTGATAGGTGGCAAGCCTATCGCCAACCGGGCACATTTCCAATCCCGACCAACATTTTTTTTTAAATTAGAAAATTGGAAAATTCCAAATTTCTTTATTTTGGCCGACCCGCGATTCGATCCCAGGACCTCATGCAGTCAAGTCCAACTACTGAACCGCTAGACCACAGAGGCGACTAGATATGATGATAATTAAAGTAATACACTTACAAATAACACACAAAACCGACAATTGTTTTTAGTGTAGCAAAAACATAAATACTAAAGCAAGTGTTATATATCCTTCAAGTAAAACTAATCTAACATTTTAAAAAATATGAACTGATAAAACATGTGACATTTTAATGTACCGTATAGTATTACTTCTTTCTGGATAAAAAATGAAGCATGCTGGCCATAATTGTGAAGCCGGAATTGGAAATGTGTTTTTTTTTAAATACATTTCAAAGTAGTCAGAAGGAGTTTTGGCAACATCTAGAGAAAAGATGGTCGAAGTTTTTTCATAATTATTGAATTTCGTGTTAATATTGAGTGAAATTAATCAATTTTGGTGGCATTTTGTACAATTTTGTTCAGTGAAAGTGCTCAAATGAAATAATCATGAAGAAATTAGCGTATCGTGTATTTCCTCGTTGACATAGGATTTTAAAAATGTTATTCCTCGTTGACGCCAAATCTCATTACATGAGCTTGAGTAAACAGGCCACCGCTTTACCCAAGAGCCTGACATGACTTATTGACGACTTACGACTGATGACTAATTAAAATTAATTGAAATTGATATAAAATTTGATGCAAATTTCTACTTGCCTAATGACTAAATACTAACGTGAAGGCCAAAACTTAAAGAAAGAAAGAAAGTAGTCAAAAAATTGAACTTGTTACTTGCCTCTTTTACTTACGCTGCGCTTGTAGTTACTGTACTTGATAAGGAATTCAGATCCCATCGTATCTAAGTCTCGCAGTATATAAGTTTCATCAAAATCAGTAAAGTGTGAGTAAAAGTCAATACAATCAAAGGAGAGTACCAAAGGAATTGTATAGCAGTTCTAATATGAAGATCAGATAAATAACAAAGATGTGAAAAGAAAAAAGTATCTTTACGCCCATATCTCCGAAGAGGTGGCAGATGCACAATCGGGGCACCCATGACTAGCCGAAGACATGAAGTGATAGGTGGCAAGCCTATCGCCAACCGGGCACACATCCAAACCCATCTTTTTATTAGAAAATTGGAAAACCCAATTTTTCTTTTTAATTTTAACTTAATTTTTTACTATTGATTTAATAACGTAAAATATCGATATCAAATGCAATCCACTGATTAAAAATTGAAACCAGAAAAAAACCCTATATTATAGAAAGTAAGATGAAAAGGTACACGTATCTTTCATAAAACACTACACATTAAACAACATTACACGGTAATCCTTTCTATTTTTTTTTTGTTGTCAGACCTGGAGGCCGAACCCAAGACCTCAAAAGTTAAGTCCGACGCTGGACCGCTAGACCACAGAACGATCAAAAGAAATAAAAACACCTCAAAATCTAAATGGCATTCCATTATGAGACATAAAATAGTAATTATTAAAAATATTAATAAAAATTCTTATAGAATCTCCTCGGTGGTCTAGTTGTCCTGTGCTTGGCGTACCTGAGGTTTTAGGTTCAAAATCCGGATCGGGCAACTCAAAACGTTTTCTTTCAATTCTGCAAAAAAAAACAATGTTTATCCGGGATTGGATAAGTGTCTGATTGGCAATTTATGCTAACGTACCATTGGCTTATTGTGAGTGCGGAGAAACTTTTTTTTAAACAACAGGCTGGTCTTTTTCTGAAAAGTAACAAATCTGATAGAAGTATTACCCAGAAATAAAAAAAACTGAAAGATCTATAAAAGCATACAACTATATTAACCCTGCAATATGAGACGTGAATATAGTCATAAAAGTATAATCTTTAAAAGTCAATTAGATAAGTCAATCGAGAGATAAAAAAAATGTTAACGTCCTTTTTCCGGGGGTTATTATATAAAATTAAGATTATTCTATCTAGTTTTATTTATTACTAGCTGACCCGGCAGACGTTATTCTGCTCTTTTTTAAGGTGATTTTAGTAATTTTCATCTTCATTAAAAATTGGGATGTGTCTCCGTTATCACATAGGGGTAAGAAAAATAGATAGACGCCGATTCTCACACCTACTGAATATATGCATATAAATGTGAGCGAAAATCGCTAGTCGTTTCTGAGGAGTACGGCGACAAACATTGTAACACGAGAATTTTATATATAAGACTAGCTGACCCGGCAGACGTTGTTCTGCTACTTATTTTAATGTGATTTTAGTACAAAAATGAAGTGAGTCACCCTTGTCACTTAGGGGTATGAAAAATAGATGTTGGCCGATTCTCAGACCTACTCAATATGCTCACAAAATTTTATGAAAATCGGCCAAGCCGTTTCAGAGGAGTTCAATCACGCACACTGTGACACGAGAATTTTTATATTAATTTAACTACAGGCAGAGATACGTCAAACATGTGATACCTTTTTTTGAAGGTTAAAAATATTTAAAAGATTATTAAACATATTTAATTTTAAATCCAATAGCCATAGATGAGACAGATGATTGTGTCTTTAAGAAATAGAGATAGTTATTAAAGTAATCGAAATTAGGACCCAATAAAAGGCATCTGTTATAACAAAGGACGACTACTGAGCCTGAAAAATCGTTTTATTCTATTTTAATCGTTACAAGGATGCATAGGATTCACGGGCTCAAAAGCCATTGTCAAAATCAACCACACAAAAGCGCTTCGTGTATCAAAATGACATAAATTCTACCCAACGCAAAGCATTAGTAATGGACATCTTTTTTTGGATATTTGGAAATTGATGATGTGTTAAAAGGTGAGTAATTTGCGTTTCATTCTGCATTCTATTTTTAAACTTTTCATTTTTTTAATAGGACGGAAGATGAGCCTTTTGACTGAGAAAAGTATATACCACTTATAGACACCAAAGATATTGAGAGCGCGTCACCAATCTGAGGCAATGGCTAACATTGATATTACGACCACAGGTCATTTAACAACATATTCATATAGCAATATTAAAATAATAAATAAAACAATAATTTAAGAGTAGGCTTTAGGTAGGGTTGTCACTTGTAAAGAATGTGACAATTTATTTTGTTTCCGAGCTCTTCCTTTATTCATGTTCTGGTCGCGGAGGTGGGTGGTGGGAACGTCAGTTAGGCTTGTCACATTCTGTGTCGTTTGGAGGATTATTTGCCACAACAGTTACACTGCTTACGCGGAATTGGCAAAATAAAGGGATCTGTAATAATTTAAAATATTAATCTAATCTATTATTTTGCGATAGGCTTACATTATAACGCTATAATTAATGTATTTTATTTTATACTAGCTGATGCCCGCGTCGTTGCCCGCGTGGTTAATGGTCCCACAGAAACATTTTTCGGAATAAAAGCTATCCTATGTGCTAATCCAAGTTATATGTGCGCCAAATTTCATGAAAATCGGTTCAGCAGTTTTACGTGACGGAGTAACAAACAAACTCGAAGTGTTTTTTTTATTTCCTTATAAATTAAAGAAGCCCATGTTCAGACAATGGCTCCGTTAACAATAGGTTTTTCAGCTGTTACATACTTTTAAAGGCTTCAAGGTTGTTTCACGTTTTTTGCAACTTCACCGGACTTTGTAGGCTTAGCCCTTGTAAATTGAAATTCTTACATTCTGGGGCTGACAATATTCGGTTCACCACAGGTTCCCGTGTTGTTATCTTTGGGGTTATGGTACTAATTAATAGACTTACTTAGCTCCTAATTTGATTTACTTTTATTTCCGCTTGACTAATTTTGATTAAACACAGTTTATGTTTTAGTTGGACCACAATCTATAAAACGTGCAAATTATAATATAAAATGTAATAAAATTAGAATTATTCAATTTGTTAAAATTGGTTAATAAAAATTAATTCAGCTTTTTAGTCGCGAAAGCGGAACATACTCATTCGTTTTTATTTAGAATAGATTATAATAAGTTACTATTCATAGTCAGTATAAAGTAAAAGGGTACTTTTTGACATAGTATATTAATTTACACAATTTATATTTAAATATTACAGTGAAATTCAAAAATGACATTTCATTTTATAACATTATGTAGCGGTTTAATACAATTCTTTATTTAAATAAATATATTATTAACACAGTTTTTATTATGTTATTATGTTTATTTTTATTGATATTAGGCATTAATAATGAGTGTATTAAGAAGAAAATGAGAAGTTAACAGTTTTTTTTTAAACATTTTGCATTCCAATGATCATTCCAATGTTTGACGTATTTGAAAGTGTGTATATATTGGTGTATGTATGTCTGATTGTGGCATCATATAGCATCACATTATGCCAATTTTTTGTCTAAAAGCTGACGTGATCTAGATAGTTCTTAGCTGTATTATGCACAGGTTTTGTTGGAGTGCCAGTAAAAATTAGTGATAGTTCTCTCTATCTCTAAAATATTTCAACTTACAGCCCGTCTCATTTTTAATAGTTTATTAGTATTTTTTTGTTATTGTTACGTGAAAAATAAAGTGTTAAATATTTTTTACTCCTATTGGTCTGACTTTCCAGTATATAACAGAGTATCAGGGTCCCTGCCTGCTTAACCCTTATTGCCAACAAAACTTAAAATATAAAATATGGTAAAAGATTTGGTTGCCGGGGAGTTTGTTTTGTCATTTCTTCTGCTATCCTAGGGATGGAAACGGTGGTAGTTTAAGGTAGATAGGATTGAAATAAATCTGTAAGGGTTTGTAATAAATTATGAATATCTCAATAAATATAAATATAATAAAATACTTAAATACATACAAGTATTTCATATCAACATTAATTAAATATTTGCACACCACAATGTAGTTGAAAATGTTGGTACGCTTAAATATCACAGTAATAAGTTTTTAACATACATGTTCCACAAATAAATAAAATTAATTTCATTTCATCTCATATATTAATGATAGAGTGCTTTGTTTCCGGAATAGCTCGGTAAAGTTGTAAAAACCTTGCGGTTAGCAACAATCTAGTAAAAATAAAAAAAAAGCTTTGTTACCGTTCAGAGGTTGGGGTAACTTGTTTAATAGGCCGATAACCTCGAACACAAGACAGAGACTAGAGACCACGGTTGTCTCTAACCATAAGTCGTGTACTTGTTCGTTGTCTTATTAAGAACAATAACAATAATAATCATTATCAATCCTAGTTATTAATAAATTATTCATTTTCTCTCATAACCATATAATTCTTCAATAGATTAATCATTGTTATGTTAATCATCAATCATAACACAAGAATTAAGACGTACCATTACTATTCAGATATGCACATAAGTTTAAACTACTAGTGACATCTATTATTTAATTATGACACTTCGAAATTTATGATGGTTGACAATGACATTACGTCAGCTACTTATTAATAGAAGGGGAGCCCAAGACAGGTTTTTGGAAGTTACTTAGTCGTGTCAAATTATGAGAAGTGCGATATTTTATATTGTTTTTAAGCATCTCCATTACATATATAATATCGATATAGAGATGCGTGTAGGGTAGATTGCCTAAATTTTTATAGTTACACGTTAGATTAAGATACGAATGGTAAGTTGCATGCTATTAAGAGTATGTTTGAATAATATGATGATTTGGAATGGACAAGTGATAGTGCAAACATGAGAAAAATTTCTAAAAAGTAGTTACATCTTTCTTTACCTTTTACAGCAACCTAAAGACATACTTCTCTCATCAGAGTAACATTGGGTATGTATTAGAATTTAAAGTTTTAGGACACTCCTTCCTCACTTAAGGTATATCTGCATACGTTTCGTACTTTTTTCCAAACCAGTTTTTTGACAAAGTTGAATAGATCCTCGTGCCGCTGGAATAACTACAAATTTATCATACTAGGCTCCCCTGCTATAAAATAATTCTAGATAAATTACTCAAATTTATCTAACTCAGAGTTAGCATATGTTTTTGTGTAATGAATATCTGTCTTTGCTAAATTAATAAAAAAATATACCGAAATAAATTTAATAAATACCTAGACAGAAATACATAGGTATATCAAAATCCTCGTCACACAAAAGCTGATTAGTGCTGAAAATACATTATTAAATAACTACTATTTTTACAAACAGCTATATTTACATGTCAGTAAAATATTGACATTGAAGATTTTTATGACTATACAATATCTAATTCGATATTTCACCTTATCTTGTCACCTTAATGAGAGTGCTCGCTATTTTCTTGTATAAAACGCTTATGTCTATATTTTCAATCGACTCCGAAAATTTTTCTCAATTCGACTATATGGTTTTTTTTGGGTGTATGTTAATTAAATTTAGCCTAATACGAACCGATTTGGTTAAGTCTGTTTTATAGGTAGGCATATAATTTTCAAAATAATTTTATCATAATGCTACTAGTGATTTTTGAGTTATACTTACTAATGCCCAATTTTTTGCCTATATTGACGACCTCAACATTGATCATAACTCAAAAGTACTATTAGGATGTTGATAAAATTTATGTGAGACCATCTCGGAATCAGATGTTTCGAAAAAATAATTATCAAACCGCGAGAAAATGCCTAATGAAATAGTTCAAGTCGGTTTTTCCAGTTTTACCGCGCTTAATTATATAATTATATACCGACACGTAGTTTTCCGGGTAGGCTAACCCGGAAAACTACGTGTCGGTTGATATTAACTGTTATTAACAGTCATAGGTACTTATGTATAAAAGAAAGTGGTGTTAGTTACACTGTTATAACTCAAGAACGGCTGAACCGATTAGGCTGAAAGTTGGTGGGAGGCAGCTTAGAACGGGGAGAAGGAAATAGGATGCTTTGTAACCTATTTGATTTTGAGGAAACTGGGAAAAATAACATTTTAATTTTTTCCATACAAACTGAATGGACGGAACGAAGTTCGCGGAAGCAGCTAGTATAAAAATAAAGTATACTGGTATATTAGGTATATTTTCTTTTTCCTTCAATTTTCCCGGTTTTTCTCTTCACAAATACTTTTTCCTAACCAACACAACTAAAACAGGAATCAGCAAAATTGGTCTATCCATTCAAGCTTGATGCGATAACAACCCGAAATGGCGATTCATTTTTATAAATTTATAGATTACTGGCAATAAACCCTTTAGTACGCTAGTATACGATCAAATCACTCGGTTTTTATCCAAGTGTGGTGTCAAGAGACTCAGAATTTGGCGTGTTTATATGAAAAGAGTAATGAATGTTGCGAAAGCTAGTTCTGCAAAGATCGTAACATTAGAATCTCAACAATTTTTGCTGACCCGTTTGGAACTTGGCGTGATATTGTAAAAACAAATCTCGACAATTTTGCAAATTTTACGCCAATTGCACTGACGTTTTACCAATCGTTTATTTAACTTTTCTAACCGGTAATTCGAGTTGAAACCAGTCAGTTGAATTGTAATATACTGGAGAATATTATGCAGATTAGTTGTAAAGGCTGGCGTTGCTTCCTTAAAAATTAAAGCCAATAATATGATATATAATCCCCTTTATGGTCTAGTGGTACAATGTAGGAATTGACTACCTGGGGTGAGCAACTTGAAATGTGTTTTTTCAACACGTATTATAAGATTGTCGATGAGTGAATTTTGGATATTTAAGATAATCTATAAAAACTAAAAAAATCTTAACATATCTTAAATATGTTAAGATTTTTAACAGGTGCAGGTGACTAAATATAGGCAGTAGAATACAATTTTATAACTTTTGTCTGGCTGTCTGTATTCCGACAGAGTTCACGATGAATCTAGGTACTGAACAAATAATAACATAATTTGCTGGTTGGTACTTGATTTAGACAAAATTATAGGGTTCCCGTGGTAGAGGGGAAAAACTCAAAATGTAAATAGATCGATTCTTTGTCATATCTTTCAATTTCTTTGATGACTTAGTGAGTTAGTTATTTACCCCCGCAGAAAACGAGGGTTGTTATGAGATTAGTTTCAAGTTTTTTTAAAACTTTAATCAACCCCGAAGTAAGCAACTTACATGCTAGTGCTATGGGTGTTATTCAACAACACTAATAAGTACATAAAAATACATACAATAATAATTTATTTATTATTATAAGAATAAATTTAACAAACATCCAGTCTCAGATAGGTAGACATCATACAAATGTCTGCCCCGTCAGGAATCGAACGCGATCCTCGCAGTTAGTCGGCAGAACAAGGCGTGTGTGCTTTTATTTTTAGGGCGTATTACCTTTAGACCAGTGGTGCCCAAACGGTCGATCGACTGGTCGATTGCGAGAGGTTCCATGGTCGATCTTAGAGGTTAAGCTAGTTAGTATCTACAAAATTTTAATTTCGAATTTCGAATATTTTTATCTACAAATGTGTGTAAATAGTAAGAAACTATGTAAAACTGCTAATAATCACTTATGATTACAACATTAAAATAAATTATGATATACCTAAATACGTGTTATTATTTCTAATAGATAAAAAATACATAAAAATAAAGCTGTCGATCTTAAACCCTTAACTTTTTCTCAAGTCGATCTTCACAGCATAAAATATAACACTTTAGACCAAGTAGGCGGTCAGTAATCAATTATTATTAGTAATTATAATCATTTCATTAAAACGAATTTATTATAATAATCAATAATAATAATAATCGCCTCTGTGGTCTAGCGGTTCAGTTGTTGGACTTGACTGCATGAGGTCCCGGGTTCGAATCCCGGGTCGGGCAACAAAGGAAAATTGGGTTTTTCCATTTTTCTAAAAAAAAAAGTTGCTCGGGATAGGATATGTGCCCGGTTGGCGATAGGCTTGCCACCTATCACATTGTGGGACTTAGTATCTTCGGCTAGTCGTGGGTACCCTGGTTGTGCCTCTGCCTACCTCTTTGGGGATAAGGGCGTGAAGATACTTTTAATAATAATAATTCATTCTTCAATTATTATAATTTAAGCCTCCTGGCTGCCAAAAAGAAAAACGAACGGTGTAATAGCATTAGAAGTCTAGCGTTCTGATGTTAAACTTGACTTCATAAGGCCTCGGCTTCGATCCCCGGGGTCGAGCAACCAAAAGACATATGGTTTTCAATTTTTCAATAAAAAATAGAATTGGATATAAACATCTGTTTGTTATCATCCGAATAATCATATACGCAAAAAAAAAGTATTTAAAAAATATGTAGTCGTATTCTCTCTTCGTTGTCGTAGTCTCTTGTTAGTCCTTTTTGAAGTCGGTTAAAAATGTTTATCTTGATCTTGATACTATTATTGTTTTAGTTTTTTATTTTTAATGATATTGTGTTTAGTTTTTTAGTCTCTGTTTATTTTCTCTCACTTGAGTGACAATAATAGAACATTAATATAACAACTTTGTTTGTGTAGTGAAAACAAAGAGTAGTTGTTTGTGTGTGTGAATAAAATATTTTATTCTTTTTGCTGAGTATTTTAGGTGTTTTATGTTTCTAGGGTTCCGTATTTTTTTATGATATTGGAAGGCAAACAAGCAGACGGATTTCCTGATGGTAAGAAATTCACGCAGCCCAGAGACAACAAAGGCGGTAATGGTGCGTTGCTAACCTGAGGCCGGGATGTTAGACCTCGAGCAAAAGTAAGTTTACGGGCTACCTCACCCTCCAAACTGCAACACGTCATGACGTTATGGCGGCAGGAATAGGTAAGGCTCTAATACCAATCCGGATGAGTCGCTGTGAAACTCTACCACCTAGTCAGATGTCATGGCATTAGTGATGGTTCGCCTATGCTGGTCTTTTACGAGCTGCCTGGCAGGAAGGCAAATAGTCTATGCTGCAAAGGAGCTAGGGCCAACACGGGGAGAATTTTCTAAAGAGAAGAGGGGATGTATTTTCTCTCATTAGAGGCATAATAATAAAACATTAACATAACAACTTTGTTTGTGTAGTGAAAACAAATAGTAGTTGCTAGTGTGTGTGTGTGTGTGTGTGAATAAAATATTTTGTTCTGTTCGCTGAGTTTTTTAGGTATTTTATGTTTCTAGGGTTCCGTATGCCTAAAAACCGGAACCTTATAGATTGGACTTGTCCATCCACCTGTATGCTACATCAATTTTAATTTAAAAATATCTAGACTTCACATTTAAAACTTAGTAAGACTTATGATTTTTATGTAAAATAAGAAAAAATAAGGAAGGGACATAGAACTGTATGTCATTATTTTTATGAAACCTACACATGCGGGGTATTCATAGTTAGGTAAATGAAAATTACATAAAAAATCCATTTCAGTTTGTCTGTAGAAAAAATATAGTAGAATTTTTGGAATATCTATTCGAAATGAGAGCGCCATGGAAAATCTGTGGTGTCACGCTCGCTGACCGTATTTGTAACAGTGAGATCCGAGAAAGAGTGGGATTGAAAGAAAGTGTTGGTGTTAAAATGCGAAAGGGTATGCTCCACTGGTTCAGTCATGTGGAAAGTATGACAGATGAAACATTGACAAAGCAGATATACAATGCGAATGTGGATGGATGTAGGTACCTGGGGAGATCAAAGTTGACATTCTATGTATCAGATCAATCGGATATTATCCGAGGGTGGTGATAAGTCTCCGGAACCAACGTATGAACCCGAAGGAAGCCAGACAGGTTTGTCAGGATCGTGAGGTCTGGCACTCAATAGGGAGTATTGAGTGCCAGACCCTATCTCGTAAGGGACTTGGCGTTAAGATATGTAGTCAAATATCCCAGAATTATCTATCCATATTCTATGTTTGCTACTACGGAACCTATAATGGGTAAACCTGCCTCACACGTGGCTATTTAGTTGTATTTATATTTTATAGCTTCATTCTTCAGATATTATCAACACAGAATTTTTGATGAGATTTGAAAGCTAACAAGAAATCAAGTTTCTTGAATACACATAGTCTTTAAATACAATAGTAACGGTCAATTTAAAGCAAAAGCCTGATGAAATTGGAAAAACAACAGTTGGCAACTCATTAGTCATTCTAAAAAAAAGGGTAAAAATTCGTAATTACGAAATATTGCGAAACCGCTGAGCTCTGACGCATGGCAGTATTACGCTGGGGGCTGGTACAAATCCGGACAAATTGGTTCTAAAATATGTATAATGTAATAGTACGAATAGTATATAGTAGATATACAATGCGAATGTGGATGGATGTAGGTACCCGGAGAGACCAAGGTTGACATTTCACGATCAGATCAATCGGATATTATCCGAGGGTGGTGTCAAGAGTCTCCGAAACCGGCGTGTTTGTATGAAAAGGGTTATGAATGTGAAGGAAGCAAGACAGGTTTGTCAGGATCGTGAGGTCTGGCACTCGATACTCTCTGCCTACCCCGTAAGGGACTTGGCGTGAAGATATGTATGTATGTATGTATGTATGTATGTACGAATAGTAAGTATTTGAAATTAACAGACAAGTTTGACGATTTCAAATATTTTTGTGAATATTCATGAAATTAATTGTTGATGATTTGAGGATTTTAAAATACTTGGTATGGCAATACTGTCATACTAACGACGGTTGGAAAATAAATTTTGAGAATCACTATATCACTATGTTCATTACTTTCAACGAGGCAAGTTGTGTTCTTGTAGGCAATTGGCATTAAATATGTTATTTGGAGAAGTGTTAGTTTTATTTAAAAATACTGTTGTAGTAGTTTAGCCACTTAAATACAACCTTCACACAAGTAATCATATGTACTTCCTGATGGTGACAAGCACGAATAAAACCGAAAGTGGCAATGGTGCTTTGCCTATACAAACCTGCAGATTTAGGCGTGAGTAGGTCTATTAGTTGCTCTACATTTCAGAATCTAAACACGACAACAGCAAGCATTGACATTTAGCACCAGGATTAGGTAAGATTCCAATTCAATCGTCGAAAAATTCAGTCACCTTGTGACTTCTTCTTTATTCTCTTTCGCTCTCCTAAGCATTTTCATTCATATCTGACTGTGGAGTACTTCATTATTTTCGACCTCCATTTTGCGCTTTTGGACGTGTCGTCTTTGGAAATATTGTATGGTCTGATATTTATGGTTTTAAAATATGTCCATATAATCTTACCATTATAATCTTAACGATAGAGGTTTCAATCTCCCACTGCAATTTGTAATGTGATTTGTTGTACCTTTTATTAATGTTAAAATCAGATTGTAATTTATATTTTAATCTAGTTTATATTGTAACTATTATTATTGAAAAAAAGACAAGCCCGCTGAGTTTCTTTCATCGGATCTTCTCAGGGTGTGGCATCGATTCCTATCCGGTAGTAGTTTATAAAAATATCGACGCGCACAAATACCACTTGCATGGTTCAAGTGAATTAAGATTTTTCTTATTCTGATTTTGATTCTTCGGTCGTCTATAATTACTCTGTATTACAGACATTTAAAGCCTAGCTCTACTCTGTATTACGAGTTGCCTTGCAAATATGCAAAACGTGAAAAATCACGACGTTAGTTATAAAAGAACTAGTTTTAACTGTGACTTCATCATCGTAGCATAGTTATTTGGACAGCATTTTCATATTTTTGGGATAATAATTTTTCATACAAATTTTCATCACTAATTGAATCTCCTTTGTTTGTTGAAGATTATGTATTTAAAATTTCATTAAAATTGGTACAACAGTTTAGCGAAATAGACAGGCATACTTTTGCATTTATAAAATTTTAATATAGTTAGCTTTTTGATTTGATTTTACTGCGCTTAATTGCTTCATTTAGTAGTTAAGTTACACTAAAATAAAAGTAAATGATCGTTTCTCAATCTTTTAATTAATTATTATTTACAATGCAATGTATACAACCGCAGTCTTTATTAATATTTTATAAGGAATGTGGAACTTTACACAATTACAAAATAAAGGACGGATCATTTGACTTAGACCACATAATTTATATTTACAAACAAGTTGAGATCAGAAATAAAAGAATTTTTTGTTAAGGCGCTGACAACTGCCTACACTTTTTGGTTATATAATTTAATTTCCTGTGATAGAAAAATACATGTAGTAATAGGTAAGACGTAAATTCTCATTAAACATTACTGTTAGATTAGATTGTTAATAAATAACAGGTAAAAAATCTCAGGCTTATTGAAAGCCTATTCACTGTTTTCTTTAGTACTATCAAATATGTACACGTATAAAACAGAATATAATAGAATATTTTTATTCGAAGTAAATATTTTAAGTCAAAAAATTGTGTACATACAAAATTTAAAATTGTTTTTTTTTCAGGAAACACTTTTTTGGCAAAAAGTTCCAATTTTTAGATGTACTTAATTATGAAAAGCGATTATTCATATACGATCTAAAACTGGTTTTATAGTGAAACTCTTTGCTATTCAGCAATTTAAAGCAAAAGTATTAAACTATTTTAACAGTTTATTATTTTTACAATACAACATTTGACGAAGGTGGGGATTTTTGATTCTTTCTAGTTTTTGTGAAAAAAAAATCCTGAAATTGGCGGTTTGTGTAAACATAACAGTTTTTTTTATGACATTGGAAGGCAAACAAGTAGACGGATGGTAAGAAATTCTCGCCGCCGAGAGACATCAAAGTCGGTAATAGTGCGTTGCCAACCAGAGGCCGGGATGTTAGGCCTCGAGAAAAAGAAAATTTACCGGCTACCTTACCCTCCGAACCGGAACACATCATGACGTTATGGCGGCAGGAATAGGTAAGGCGGTGGTACCAATCCGGGTGAGTCGCTGCGAAACTCTACCACCTAGTCAGATGTCACGGTGCTAGTGACGGCAAGCCTATGCTCGCCTTTTATGAGCTGCCTGACACAGGAAGGCAGATGGTCTATTCTACAAAGGAGCCCGGACCAACACGGGGAAGTTAATAAATAATTGTGAGAAACGAAAGGAATATAAAAATTAGGCAGTTGTCTTGGCCTTAAATCATCCACGTAGTATAAACTTATTACAATCAGCCAACGCTTAAAACAAAATAACTATATACAAAAATAATACAATGCTTTCTAGCACTTGATACGGTAAAATATATTTTTATAAATATTCTATGCTATTGGAAGTTTGTATTTATCTAAAATACTTAGTGCCTAATATGATTTGTCACATAAAAAATCTAATTGACAGTATAATTATTATCATAATTAAATAATTAAAACAAACACAGTAAGAAAAAATTAAAATTTGATCCATACTTATAAACTAATACAGATAGTTACATTTTGTAATATGTGAAAATATTTTTTTATTCATAAGATAGTTTGAATTAGTTTCATAACTAATTTGAATCAAAAATAGGACCTACTCGCATTACCGGGCATGGACGTTAGCAATTATAATTCTGATATTACATTGTATTCTTTTATGCTTTTTATTAAACATAAATGTAAACTGAGGAATGACGACGCAATAAAAACTACCTAATTGAAAATCTTTTGCACAATAATGAGAAACATAAAATTCTTAAAATATATACATTTAGATTTGAGTGCTTCTGCACATTACTGTTTTTGACACGTTAATGAGGTGTGTTTTTGATTGCTACGAGTTATCAGCGTATTAATATGTTATACTCATATTAATCAATATTGACTAATACTCGTACGACTATTACTTATTAATCAACACATTTTATTTTGATTTGTACCGATATCGATACAAATCAAAATAAGTAAGTTTTTACTTCAAGACTGCAAACTTCAGGCCACCACACACTACGGAAAAAACTTTAAAACACAATTTAGAACGCATCAAAACCAAACAAATCTTTGACTGTACAATATATGTCAGTAATATGCAATTGACCAAATTTTGTTTAGATTTTTTGAAATGCAGTTTGGTAAGAGATTTCTGAACATATATGGTGGATCTTACATTAACAAAACACTTCCAGAGCGTGCTATAGCCGATATAGGAGGGTGTTGGGAAAGATGCCCATACAAAAGTCTAGATTTATATGACATCCTTATTAAATACTTTCTTAAATTTGGAACCCCTTTGAATTGCATTATACATTTTCTACACAAAAAAATTAAACGATGGATAAATATGTTAACTAGGTCTTATTTTTTAACCCCTAACGAAAAAAACAACCCTTTTTTCCGTTTCGGGTTAAATTTTTGACGTCTAAATCTTTAAATGTCTGCATCACAATTCCTAAGTGGTTGAACCGATTCAGATACGGCTATTTTTTGAAATCGAACGTTTTCAGCTAGATCACAAATAGGTACTGTCACGGGTTATTGGACATTTTTTTTTTATTATTTATCATACTCATCTGTATATAAAGAATGCAATTTATCAACATGTTGTAAATTATTTCAAGAGTTCAAAATGTAGCATTTACTTTGAGTGATAGAGTGATATAAAATTCTTATTGAAATATTTAGCTATAACCAAGTTTACACTGCATAAGTACGTTTATACCGACACAAATGCTATGACCATGTGCAAAGATTACAACGAGCCGATGACCTTGCGTTTTCTGGAATTCCTATTTGCGTTCAACGAGCGTTATCAGCGTGTAAAAAACGGTAATGTGCAAAGGTTCTTACGCTATTAAAATTATCATAGTACAAGCAAGAAACGGCATTCAAAGAAAATATATCACAGCATAAGACAATAGATAAAAAATACTATTTAAAAGGCACTGGGAATCAGTCTTTAGTAATTAACTATTTAAACATACTAGTTCTCTTCCTCTGTATCTATATTATCATTAGAATAATTGGGATTCAACAATGGACTTTTACCATTACTTCCAGTTGGTGATGTGTTGACTGGAGACATACCAACGAGGTTGTGTGTTAAACTGTGTCTTCGTAAATCGCAGTTTCTCCTAAACACCTTTCCACAAGAAGAACAATTGTATGGTTTGATGTCCGTGTGAGTTAGAAGATGAGTTTTCAAGTTGGACCTTTGATTGAAACTTCGGCTACAAACTGGACATTTGTGTGGAGATTCTTCCATGTGTAATATTTTATGCACAGCTAATGTTCTTGACTGGCAGAAGCCTTTTCCACATTCGGAGCATTTGAATGGTTTTTCTTTTGAATGTATGTACCTGTAAATAAAATTAATATTAATATATTTGTGGAGATGATGATCCATTGCCTAGAATAAGAACAATCTTGAACACCTCGCTGGCCGAGAGGATCGCCTAACTATAACGACCAACCGCGGTGCTCAGGTTCTATTCCTAATAAAAGCTGGCATTTTTGTGCCGCTATATAGATTTAAATTTAGATGTTTTTTTATTATAATATTTTATAAATATTTCCATTATCCGATACTAACTATCGGTAACGAATACCCATAACAAAAGCGTGAAATTTGTTTTAGGTATAATCAATTACTGTAATTTGTCCAGTAGGGTTACTCTTGAATCTCGATTTTATGCAGATTGAAAATTCAAATCGGATTTATCATTTTAGATACTAGCGGATTAATAACATTTAGTTCAAAGAGTATATAAATACTACGTAATAAAAAGCGGATCTTCCGTAGATATTATAGCAAAACCGAATTTTGTATGAAGTTTGGCTTAAGTGACTCAAGACATTTCACACACAAGTAATTGAGTCTATCAAATAACATGGTGAAAAAGTATAACCAGTTTAATTTTAAAGTAAGTCTAAATGCATTCAGATTTAATGCAACAACTTTTATTTTTTTATATAAATGTTGCGCCAAAATAATTTATTGTTAAATAATAACTAAACGTTAATTATTTGCTAGTACTATGGTCAAGAGTATCTAAAATGACAAATCCGATTCCAATTTCAAATTCGCATAGAATCGAAATTCAAGAGTAACCCTACAGAGATCTGTATTTATTTTCTGGTACCTACTTTAACTTTAAGTATCACGACATGAGAGCTTATCATTATAATTAAGACCGTGGTGAAAAAACTTCAACGTACAACCATACTTATATTACAAAGCAGAAGAATTTGTGGTCGTAGCGCCTCTGTGGTCTAGCGGTCCAAGTGTTGGACTTGACTTCACGAGCTCTCGGGTTCGAATCCCGGGTCGGGCAACAAAAAGAAAAAGTGGTTGCTCCAATTTTCTAATAAAAAAAAATGTTGCTCGGAATTGGATATGTGCCCGGTTGGCGATAGTCTTGCCACCTATCACATTGTGGGACTTAGTGTCTTCGGCTAGTCGTGGGTGCTCTGGTTGTGTCTCCGCCAGCCCTTCAGGGATATAGGCGTGAAGATACTTTGTTTTAAGAATTTTTTTGTTTGTTTGTTTTCTTGAGCACGCTAATCTTGGGAACTACTGGTCCTGGTATAGCCCAAGAGGAAGGATATAAGCTATACGATTACAAGTATATCGTCGTATATCATCTCGCTAATTATTCCACGTGGACGAAGTCGCGGGCTGAAGCTAGTTTCATGTATTAGAGATATTTATTTTGTTATCCTCATGCCACTTTAAAACTGGTTTGGGTTAATTATACTGAATGTGTTTTACCAATTTTAATTAAAACGCTTTATTTCCAATACAGACACGCTAGTGTTAATTATTATGATTGGCTTATTAAAAACTCATAATTAGTGTTAGAAGTAACACATAAAAGAAGTTTTAGTGAAGGTTTTCGTTTTCAAATAAAAGAGGTCATATATTAAAAAAAAAACTAATGTTGTGTAATGTAACCCGGGATTGCATAATGTGCCCGTTTGGCGATAGGCTTGCCACCTGCCATACTGTGGGACTTAGTGTCTTCAGCTAGTTGTGGATGCGCTGGCTGTGTGTCTGCCTAAGGGGTTATGGGCGTAAGAATACCCTTTTTATTTTTTTTTATTTTAAAGATCGTATTTCCGACGTAATTCCAGTTACGTAGAAAATACTTAACATTAGTGTTAATAGACGACTTAATTATTAAAATTTAAGTTGGTTTTTTGCAGCTTTTATGCATTAACTTATTTATTAATTCCGCTTAATTTATAAAGCTCCAAGAATTTAGCTAAAATATTTTTATATAACTTACGCTTTCGTAAATTATCTATCTAACACTTTTTTGTTATTTGTTCTTTTTTTTATGATATTGGAAAACAAACAAGCAGACGGATTTCCTGGTGATAACAATTTCACACCGCCTAGAGACACCAAAGGTAGTAATAGTGCGTTGCCAACTTGATGATGTTAGGCCTCGAGCAAAAGTAAGTTTAGCGGCTACCTTACCCTCCAAACCGGAACATGTCAACGACAAGTATTGACGTTTTGGTGGCAGGAATAGGTAAGGCGGTGATACCATTCCGACGGAGTCGCTGCAAAACTCTACCACCTAGTCAGTTGTCACGGCGTCAGTAACTGTATGCTTGTGCTCGCCTTTTACGAGCTGCTTCGCAGGAGAGCAGATAGTCTAAATTTTTTTGTCCCAGCGTACTTGGTAAATCCCATAACCAACCAATTCTGGATCTGATAATCTGGCAAAATATTTAATTTTTTTTTGTATTTGTACGCGACATAATGTAGAAATAGACATGTTTAGAGTTTGACAACATTTAAATTATGTTAGTATATTTAATTTAATTTGTGTGAAGAGTCTCCCAACCCCACATGTTTGTATGAAAAGGTTAATGTATGTGAAGGAAGCCAGACAGGTTTGTCAGGATCGTGAAGTCTGGCACTCGATAATCTGTGCCTACGGGATTTGGCGTGAAGATATCTATGTATGTATGTAAAATTCTAACTAAACTTATTAAAACCGGTACCACCGCCTAACCTTTTTCCTGGCACTGTGAATACCCACAGTTAAAAGGATTCTAGTCTGGTAGGAAAGCACATAACTGATAGGCTTATGCAATTTCTAGAACTTAGTATCTTGTTCACAACGTCTAATTTCCACCTTTATAGGCAGCGCGTATTTGTAAGAGCATCTATCTCCTTGATAGCCTCCAAATTTCCTAAAAATATCTGTAATATATCTTGAATGCCATTCTTTTATGATTTTAAAATATACATGTAATAAGATACATGTAATAAAAGTTGAATCTTCAATAATCCATGATTAAGTGGTACGAGATAAGTATGAATGGAAAAATATTTGAGTACAAGGACTTGAAAAGATTAAACCGACATATGACATTAGAAGGTATGACAAGCTTCGACGCGACCTTAGACCTAAATCAAACCCAGTGACAACTGAGATTAATTTTATTATATAAACAAGATATTACTTGATAAGTTTGTTAATGATTCTCATACTTTACGTTGTTGGCTACATAATTGTCAGTATAATTGATTACTGTTTTAGCATTTCGTCTATACACCTATTCTGGTAATCATAATTTTTAGTTTTTGTTAAAAAAAATCTGGTGATCTGATCTGATATAAATCAAAGTCTTAAGACCGTGCTTATCTATTTGTCTGTTTGCTATAAACTCAAAAACTATTGAACGCATTTGAATTCGGTTTTTGTTAGTAAGCAGAGCGTTGTTTGAGGAATGTAAAATTAATTAAGGTTTTGTGCAAATTTGTTCAAATAATATATCGATATTTGTTTAGCGTGTCGGAAAATTTTAAGCGCATTTAGAACTTTTATCAAGTAGAGGCTTTCATTGAAATTGCAGTACTCTTTAAGATAATATCTATAACTTTAAACAAAATAATGTATGGTGGGATTTTCTTTTGTTTTATAAATCTACAAAAAATCTGCGATTTTATGGCTCCATATTTTAAATAATATGTTTTGAATATGCCATCAAAATATAAATATAATGACAGCCAAGTTCAATGATACAATTCGTTTTTGTCGACTCTACCGAAAATAGAATTTAGATGTATTTAGGTTCCAAGTTCGCAATAAAAAATCCTAAAATTTTAATTATTTATCCATGTAATTCACACTTTGAATTTGTTAGTTTTTAAAAACAAATCAAATTTTAGAAACTTGATTTAGGTGTTTTCTGAACATGTTCTTAAGTCTAGTACCAAAAATCAAAAGGAATACTTATTCGTCACTGATTACATGAGAACACATTGAAATGTATTTAGGAGTAAGTATAGCTTACACGTAAAAACAGAAAAGTCAAACCTAAAAGTGACATGCACTATTAACTTGAATTTTAAGATTTTCAACACAGAACATAGTGTGCAAAGAAATCCTTTTATATGTAGAGTCGATGATGACACACTTTCTGACACTTAACTTGCTTATAATTTGACTTTTATATTTTTAATAGCATATTTTGTTAAGATATTATTACTATTGCTATTTTTGAATTGTAATAGAATTAATTATAAAAAATAAGTTACTATACGTTAATGATTGCATAGTATCTTTCTTATTGCTTTTTTAATATTACCAATTAAACAAAAACAGTTTTTTGATTTTTCCCTTTGTATACGACTAAAGTATAACCCAAATATCAAACTTCTAGTTTATCTAAATATAGGTAAGAGTAAGAGGATAAATGAGTTAAGAAAATTGCTAACAGTTTAGTTTTTAACGAAAATAAAATAGAGTTTAATGCTCGCTACTGTCGTGTTCCAAATGTATGGAAGATCAGCCGATAGATACACATAAACTAAATTTTCAGCTATAAGATAACAATGTACCAATAACAATTGTGGTGTATATAAGCGTTATCTCTTAGAGTCGTCTGTTTATTCGCTATCTTCACTACATAGTATAAAAAAAGTCGTTTCCTCTGCCCCTATATCCCTTTGTATGCTTAAATCTTTAAAACTACGCAACGGATTTTGATGCGATTTTTTTAATAGATAAAATGAGTGAAGAGGAAGTTTTATATGTATATTTCATAACCGTGCGAAGCCGTAGCAGGCCGCTAGTATGACACAAAAAATTGACATCCATATCATGGAATCCTCATCATAATCAGATGATTTTTTAAAACCTGTCGAACATGTCAGTCCATTAAATGTACCGTGTCAATGAACATTGGTCCATTCGAGCTCGGGTTAACCCTCCGGCGTCCACAATTTATTTTATTACCGAGATACGATGATTTGGGTAGAAATCGCCCACAGACAGGTGTTAAGAATTCAACACCTTTGTTTTTATACGATAAGTAAAGGAATAGATAAAGAAAGGTTAATTTGTCCCTTAGTATAGATACATTGGTCGTTATGGATTTATTTATTGATATATCCATTTTAGATTTGGATTGTTTTTGGTTCCTAAAACGAGATTCTTAATCCAACTATGTTTTTTATGTTACATGATTACTTCGCAAATTAGTAATGGTTTTTGATTATTATTTCTCTTGACAGTTCATGATTCAAGGGTGGTTCTAAATTAGAACAGTATCTGACAATAGTTTACGAATTATACTTTACACTGAATTTTCTCTACTTAGATGAAAAAGTAATAATGTTGGATTCAAGTCCCGTGGCGAAATTTTTAATTCCTTTCTAACCCGTTAACGCTTATGTCCTATAGATACACAATTCTGAGTACCCACCAAATGAGTTCATCATTACAGATGAAATTCATATTTCAGTATGGCCATAACTTTCGTTTTTCGCAACGTAGTTTTATGTTAGCACTTGCCCTTGTGCTTAGGATAAATTTCTATAAATTTTAAAGTAAGAAAAAATTTCGCCCCAGACAGGATTTGAACCTGTAAACTTTCGCCTCAAGCCGACGAATGCTCTAACCAATTGAGCTACTGAGGATTCAAGTCCCGTGGCGAAATTTTTAATTCCTTTCTAACCCGTTAACGCGGGTAGTTATGTCCTATAGATATACAATTATGAGTACCCACCAAATGAGTTCATCATTACAGATGAAATTCATATTTCAGAATGGCCATAACTTTCGTCTCTCGCAACGTAGTTTTACTTTAGCACTTGCCCTGTGCTTGGGATAAATTTCTATAAATTTTAAAGAAAGAAAAAATTTCGCCCCAGACAGGATTTGAACCTGTAAACTTTCGTCTCAAGCCGACGAATGCTCTAACCAATTGAGCTACTGAGGATTCAAGTCCCGTGGCGAAATTTATTAACTCCTTTCTAACCCGTTAACGCGGGTAGTTATGTCCTATAGATACACAATTCTGAGTACCCACCAAATGAGTTCATCATTACAGATGAAATTCACATTTCAGAATGGCCATAACTTTAAAGAAAGAAAAAAATTTTCTTTCTTTAAAATTTATAGAAATTTATCCCAAGCACAGGACAAGTGCTAAAATAAAAATACGTAATAATGTTAGAGTTGGTTTTTCACAAAACTCCAAAAAGAGGAGGTTCTTAATTCACCTGTATATTTGTTATGCGGTTGCTCTGACAGTAATTAACAGATTTTGATAGTGCTTTTAATTAAGGTCAGGTTAATGGTTTATGATTTATATTAAATACTGTTTAACTCTAAACCCAATTTTCAAATTAAATAAAATTTATTTTGGGACCATTTTGGATTTATGACCTACCTTTTGAATAAGATTATCAAATGGCGTATGGGTAGTGAAATATGAGTCAGTTTTAGTGTGCTTATGTTATTGAAGTTTTACTCAGCTTAGATTATAGTATTAACTAGCTGTTACTCGCGAGTTTGCTCGCGTGGCAGTTAATATACTTCACGCCCATATCCTCGAAGAAGTAGGCAGAGGTACAACCAAGGCACCCACGACTAGCCGAAGACACTAAGTCCCACAATGTGATAGGTGGCAAGCCTATCGCCAACCGGGCACATTTCCAATCCCGACCAACAATTTTTTATTAGAAAATTGGAAAAATCCAATTTTTTTTTTGTTGACCGACCCGGGATTCGAACCCGGGACCTCATGCAGTCTTGTCCAACACCCGTACCGCTAGACCACAGAGGCGAGATAGAGGTTAATATACTTACTGATTAAATCCCACTAATAAGGACTTTTATACAAATTTTCAACCCCTATTTCACTCCCTTAGGTGTAGAATTTCTAGAAACCCTAAAACATGTATCTACTCATTTTGAACAAGTAGTTAAAAAAAAAGTTTCATGTTTCTAACTTAAAAAAAAGACGGGTTGCACTCTGGGAGTGCCGGCAGAAGTGAAAACTTGAATATTAACGTTGTGCATTTTTGATATTTTGGAATGGTAAGGGAATAATTTTGCACGAATTACTTTAATTATCAGTATGAAAGTGGTATCATTTACGCACAAATATTATTTTCATATTAATAACCTGCGTTTGGCTTGAAAAAAAAACTTGTTAAATTAAGACCACGTGACGGCTAGGAGCGTCGTCATATTATCTGTATATCAAACATAGCTCGTCTACACATGAAGATTATTTTCAAGATGTAACAAATGGAGCAATGTCTGTTGATATTATACGTATCTGCTATCTGTGAGAATGTAATGGTAGGTATATTGCGGCGTATTATCCATTGCGCATCCCATACTCTTCGGAAATATTTAAGCAATACAAAAACAGCAATGAATCTACGTTTTATTTTAGATCTCGCGCCGTCTTATTTGCGCACGCGCAGTGCGACGTCTTACGTTTTGACGGTCTGACGCGAGTTTAGAAGTTTTCACCCATTCTAAAATAGTGCGCAACGCCGCTAAAGAAGTTTTGACTTCAAAAATGACGATTTTCCGTACAAACTTTCAACCCCTATTTACCCATTAAGGGATAGAATCTCCGAAATTCCGTCCTTAGTGGGCGTCTACTCAATAAAATGACCGTACTCACCAAATTTCATGGCTGTAAGTTTAATAGTTTTTGCTCGGCGATGACGAATCAGTCAGTCAGGACATGTTATTTTATAAGTATCAATACATATTATAAAACAAAGTTCCCCGCCGCGTCTGTCTGTCTGTCTGTTCGCGATTTTCTCGAAAAGTACTGAACGGATTTCTATTCGGTTTTCAACAATAGATAGAACGATTCTTGAGGAAGGTTGTAGTGTATAGTAAGTTTATATTTTGTACAAACCAACGATATTACAATGATATTAGTTCAATATGTCGGCAAAAAATAAGCAGGTCGGGGGCTTTCCTCGAAAATGCTGCCAAAACCTTTTGAGTCTTAACAAAACAATGTATGGTGGGATTTTTCCTCTTCGATAGATCTCAAAAAAAGTAAGCGGTGGTATATGTCAAGAATAATCCACAATAACCGTTTTTTGCGTTTACTTAAAACAGTAAATTAAGGGTTACTTTAGAACATATTTTTAACAATACAGTATTAACCCTTAATCAAATAAATCTGTTAGATACGTCATGCGTGTAATTTAGTTAAAAATTGTCTTTTACACTATCAAAAAAAATTAACAACTAATGAGTTGTCAAAAAGTTAAAATCTCCGGGCGCAAAAAAAAAATATCGTTGAAGCGTAGCAAAGACATGCGCGCTTACTGCATCCATCCATACTGACATCCTGACATCCAGACATACTCACAAACTTTCGCATTTATAATATTAGTAGGATTTTTATTCTTGAATAACCGAAGCGAAGCGAGGGCGGGCAGCTAGTAGATTATAATATTTTTTAGGTATTTCTTAAAATATGTCAAATTGGGATAAAATAGCGAACAGGCATACGGTTCTCCTGATCGTAATAGATAACATACAGGTTATGCGAATAAGTACATCGTTGTTCTAAGCATATTAGGCCTAACACCCATCATAATGACCGAGGGTGTTAGGCCTAATATGCCATTGACTAGCCTATCAACGCGCTGAATCGAACCATAGTGCTAAATACTATCACAGCAGTGATAGGACAAGATAAGTCTGTGGATCCGTATCTATGCTAGTTGCTGCAAAGCATTTTACCCCCAATAATTTGTTTTTATTAGTCTTATGCATTTAAGATAAGTATTTGAGATAAAACAACGAAAGGCATTTAAAAGATTCACAAAGAAATAAGAAGTTAAAATTATAACATCGCTGGTCTCAGATTAGCGTTTTGTGAATTATTTACGAGCGTGACGAAGACTCCGTCGATACCATCTGTTCAAACCCTTTTTGTTTGAAATATTTGGCTTGAACGCTATTATTCAAAAGTTCATAATGTTTCGCGTTGAAACTCGAGGGCCCAAATCTTTTATTGATCGAAAGATGAGAATGGAATCTTCTCGAATGTTCTTCGATATGTGTTTAATGTTACTATGGTCTTCTTTTACATGTGGGATATTTTAACCGATTTCAAATGAAACAGTTTATCAATTTGTATGTTTATGTATGCGTACTTATTACCTTAGAACTTTGCTTGAACCAGTTTATTAAAACTTTTATTGATCGAAAGATGAGAATGGAATCTTCTCGAATGTTCTTCCATACGTATTTAACGTTGCTATGGTCTTCTATTGTGAGATATTTTAACTGATTTCAAATTAAACAGTTTATCAATTTGTATGTTTGTTAAGCTCGTTACCTTAGAACTTTGCTTGAACCAATTTTTGTTTGTTGGAGAACTGTTTTCAGGTTGGTGTTTATTTAAACTTCAAACAGATCTGATATGATACATATTTTTGTTTACTTTAAATATGTGATTGTATATATTTTTGTTTGATTTATTGGGTATTACAAAAAAGTAGTAAACCAATTTTGGCCTAGTTTGGACGTTTGAAAGATGAAGGCATTTTAACATTTTCGATAAGTTTATTCTAAGTCTGAATTGATTTTAAAAAAATGAAAACATTTTTTTTGGATTCCTTTTTCATTAATATATTTTGAAAAGGTTTATAGTTGTGGAGAGGAATGTATCTGCAACGTTTTTTAAAATCTCAATAATAAATAAATGTATGTTTTCCAATTACTCAAAAACAATTTGGACCGTCTCAAAAAATCTTTTGTATAAAAGGGTTCTTCAAAGATCCTCTCTGAATCTTAACAATTTCTTTATATCATTTATCGCCTCTGTGGTCTAGCGGTTCAGTTGTTGGACTTGACTGCATGAGGTCCCGGGTTCGAATCCCTGGTCGGGCAACAAAAAGAAAATTGGGTTTTTCCAATTTTCTAATAAAAAAAAATGTTGCTCGGGATAGGATATGTGCCCGGTTGGCGATAGGCTTGCCACCTAACACATTGTGGGACTTAGTATCTTGGGCTAGTCGTGGGTGCCCTGGTTGTGCCTCTGCCTACCTCTTCGGGGATATGGGCATGAAGATACTTATATCATTTATACTTGACTCAGTATATTTTTATAATTATCTCTTATCCAACCAGTTTCACTACATTGACCCGAATGACCCTGGTGATACTTAAATAGTGAAACCGGTTGGCTAAAAGATAATAATAAAAATGTTTTGTGGAAAGTATAAGATATTAATATATTGTGTCTAGAATGGGATTCCCACAAGAGCCAACAATAAGAAGCATAATGAAATATCTTGAAGGAAAGCTTTAAAAAATGTTATTTTAGAAAATACAATTTTACTTTTTATTAACTTAGTTAAGCCAGTATTAACTCGCTGACTTATTTTTGAATGCATTTTATTTTAGACATTATTTAAGCTGCAAAGAAAACCAACCAATTTTATTACCTACCATGTTGCGATTTTTTTTGAAATTTATTAATTTATTATTGATTGAGTTTTTTTTTGTATTTGCGTAACAAACATACAGTCTTATTTAGAACCTCCTCCTTATTGGACTCGTTTAATCAGAAATGGGATTGAAGTCGAGTTTTGAAGTTTTACAGTTATTTTATCTGGTTTTCAGCTATTTCTCTTAGTCTGGGCTCTAGAAATTTTTTGTAGGTACAGAAAAAACTGCAATTCAGGAGTTGAACTCGCAAACTTTGTCGTCTCGTTGACGCTTATTATTTAAACCATTAAGTTGCACTTGATGTAATTAATTTTTTAATTGTTTTTAATTAATTTTTTATATGAATCTGTAGCTTGACAGT
>NJDC01057958.1:91641-108187 GCA_002245475.1 Calephelis virginiensis
TATAAGTAATAAGGCCAATATTATATACGTTTTTAATAAAGTTCCGATTATATGAAAGTCCTCCAAATTAATGAATTCAAGACATGTGTTACATTGAAATTATGTGGAAAAGGTTGAGATACCATTGTTGAATATTTAGCAGTTTACAGCGCTTGGGATTAATTGCTCCTCATGCCAATCTCTTTTAAATATAATGTATAGGTTTTTGATTTAACTATGTAGACTTTTTTTATTTTTAAAAGTTTTTTTTTAATATATGTTCAGACCTAATAAGAGGGGGAATATAATATGTTCAAAGGAGCATATACTAAAGCTTTCCATCCAATCCAGCAAGGATTTTGCAGCAAAATTTTAGCCTAATTTTTAACTATTGCTAAATAAGTGCTGCTACTAAAAACTAGAACCAATAGCACCATCATTAAGACCGACTTAATAAGACACAGATCTGTAGTGTGGGTAAGAAAACTAATATGAAGCTTGTCCCTTTATAAATTTTATGTGCTGCGTTTGACTGATGAGTCGGGATGTTAAAATTATTAGTGACATTGCATTGCTCTGGCAGCCATAAAACGATCCGAGAAACACGCTGAGACAAAAGTGGACATTAACCAAATAAATACCAAAGCATGCCAGTGTCGCTTTTCGTGTTTGTGAACTATAGATTTACAAACACTTAGACAGCTCCAACATACTAAAATAGAAAAAAAACTGTAAGGTGTTGGTGCGTTTTATTTTGTTATTAATACTCATTTATATTGTGATAATTATATTGTGTTCATATTTGTACAATTTTAGTATTAGAATTTACTTAATTATTTATTCATTTATTTTACACTTTATTGTACACGTAATATAAAATTAACAGTGAGAAAATACAAATATAAATATTATACAAATACCGAGCTTATCTCTTACAAGAGATATCTTACAGCTAACCTAAGATAGTGAAAAACGATACAAAATAAAAAGCGATAGGTTAAGCTTAAAGAGATAAAAAAAACTTAATTTAAAATATAAACTATTCTACAAAAATACTTACTTAATACTAATATCAATAATAAAAAAAGGTACAAAAAAACTTTTATTAATGTTATACCTACTAATAGTTAAAATCCTAACAATAAGTGCTACCATTATGGACTAGAGGAGTCAAACAGTTTTAAACGGTTTTTAAATAAGGATTTTTACGTTTCAGCTTTTTCAGTTGTTTCAACATTAGTGTTCGCCACTGTTATGTTTCAGTATAGAGATTAAAGTAAATTGTTTTTATCTAATTACTAATTTAATTAGAGCTTAATAAACTTTAAAAACGAATGAAGAAATTGGCATTTTATGCATTATTCTAAAGGTTAAAGAAAAAATGCAATACATATCTGCATCTGAATTTTTGACTTTGAACGTTGAGATATGTTTAAAATGAAAATCGTAAAATCGGTGTAGTTTTTGTCGTTTTTAGCACAACAATTTGTTTGCTCAATTTGTTTAAAGAGAATAACAAACCTTGAAGACATCTAAACGATTTTATTTTTTAATAAGTGTGAATAATAGTAAAACCATTAAACAAAACTTTAATTTATATTGGGAGTTTGGCGTATGTGATGAAAAATTATGCGACCCTAAAATAAATTTCAGAGTTTTGTTTAAGTTATACAACATGGTAATTTAAAGGGTTACTTATAAGATTTTGCATTGTCGTGAAAAATCATTTTGAGACGTGTAAAATTTGTATTTAAAATATACGTTATCAATCAAGTATACAATTAATTTAAAAATATAAGTAGTACAATTTGTATTATATTTATATATCGATCTATTAAACAATAGAATCAAATAATGTTTTTTGGACATAATATCTTAAAATACATTCTTAAAATAACATTTTACCTGGCAAAAAATTGGAAATTCATTAATTTTTATATTGCAAAACTTTGTTCGCTTTATTTTGAAGCGGATCTCTAAATGTTTTAAGCTCTACATTGACAAGTTTAATGCAACAACAAAAGGAAATCCTGTGCATACAGATGTTTATTAGGTTTGTTCAGTAAAATTATACATTTATATTTGTTCTCATTTGTTTTAAGGTTGAGAAAATATTGGAAATTAAAAGTAAGCATTATTCATGATTTATTTTTGTTATTTGTTTAACTGAGGTTGTTATTACGGCTTTACAAATTGCAGCTTTTTTTAAATGTCTTTGACTTTGGCAACCTTGCGGTTTTTACAACTTCACTGAACTTAAAGAGGTTTCCCTTTTTTTTGTATCATACTGATATTAACTTTTCCTCGTGTGGGTTTCAAGCTCCATCAAAAAATCAGGTGCCAATTTTGCCACTAATACCGCGACTATAAGTAGGTAGTGGAGTTCTACCAAAACTCGGACAGTATGGTTCCATTGGCCTTCGTATTTCTGCTATCACAAAATGAGTACAAGGCGTTGTAATTTTCCAGGGCCTACTCCTTATTGCGGAATGTAGTTATCAGGGAGAATGCTTACTGAAAATTAAGTCTGGTAGTTTGGAGCACCTACACTTGAGCAGGTATGCATAAATGTATTATGTTTTTAACTGAAACAAACATATTCGAATGTTTGTTTTTGTTTCTTGTGATCTTCACGCACACATCTTCGAGGCAGAGGCACAACCAGGGCACCCACGTCTAGCCGAAGACACTAAGTCTCACAATGTGATAGATGGTAAGCTTATCTCCAACCGGACACATATCCAACCCCGAACAACTTTATTTTCAGAAGAAAATTTAATATGTATATTTTCTAATGTTTTTATTGCCCGGCCCAAGATCTAATCTAATCTGATTGGATATGTAACATATACTCTAGATAACTTAACTACGTCTTTATATGATATACTAGGTATATATTATATACAAATACCAGTATAAACTTGATAGAGTAAAACCAAAGTTTATAAGTAGTTTAAAAACCGGTTATTAAAAATACAGCAAAATAAAAACGAATGATAAACCTATTAATTTAACATTAAAGGTTTCCTTAGTTATTATTGTAGACAATTTTATATACTGAGAGATAGACATGACATTATTTATGAGTATATATCGACTTTGTGGTCTAACGGTCCTGTTTAGTCAAGTCTCTGGCAGTCGTGGGTGCCTTGGTTGTACCTCTGCCTAGTCCTTCGGGATTAGGGCGTGCTATTATTAGTCCTTTGCCAACCACTGGTATTACGGATTCATCTCCTCACCTTTTTCTGCCACCACCAGTGCTTAGAATTGTCGTATTCCGGATGGTAGAGGCAGCTAGTAGATTTGCATATTAGGCATAACACCCCGACCACAGGACAGCAACACACCTATAACAACTAAGGCGCCTATAGACCACAGTGTTTGTTCGATATCGTATTACATAAAAAAACCTGAATCTAAAATATGTTATGTTGACGGCCTCGTTAGTTGAGGGGTTATGGTATACGCCTGACTCAACAGATCAACTGCAAGGCTCTAGTACGATATTGACAGGAGCCGGCAATTGTGTGATGAATATTTAGATGTCTACATTTTTATGGATCTGGGTATACATTAAATTTATTTGAGTATTTCTATGTATTAAAATCGTTGACTAAGTACACAAATATACATTGGTATTAGATGCAATTTGTGTAACTTCTTAAGGGATATTTATTTGTTATGTGCCAGATTCTAGAAAATCTTCTTCTCACAAATGTATTTTTATTCTCACAAATCAGAAAAAATCGACAGATTTGATAATTTTTCACAAAAAGTCCTTAAGGTAAAAAAATTATAAATGTAGAAAAACTAAGAAAATTGAAAGAAAAAAATGTACCATTTTTAATATGTAAAATTTGCCGCGGTCAATACCATGAGATATGAAGTCGACAAAAAAATATGAATTGCTATTTTTTTTGTTACTTAGAACTCATTATTTAAAATTTTTAAATTAACTTATGTCTAGGACAAAATAAAGTAATTGTATTGTTTAAGTTGTATGACTCGTCTATTTCAAATTTTAAAGTTTTTGGATATGCATATTTTCCTCAAACAAGTTTGTACAGATCCGTTACATAATTGTATAATTACCGCCCCGATATTATTTAACACTAAAGCATGTGATTGAATAATTACACGGTTATTACCGTAACAAGCAACCGGTAATTTTAATTTTAGGTAATTTTTTCATGGTTAGGAATAAATAAACACTCTTTTCTGATTGACCATACATGTTACCTATATAAAATATTATTGAATAAATGAGTTTATCATACTCTCAAAATTGATATGACAGCGGCATCAAAGTTATATTAACATATTTTCTATTTTTTGATAAGGATTTTAACCATACAGAAGAATATTTCAAAACGAAGGGTGTTTTAAAAGTTTGACGTATGTGTCCATCGCTCTCCCTCTTCCACCCTCTCTGACTGTGTCTGTCTGTGGTATCATAGCTTATAATTAAAGGGACCAATTTAAATGCGTTTTTTTTTGTTTTAAAGAGTGACATAACCGAGATAGTTTTTAGCTTTTTCGTAATGATTAAACTTCATGTTTTTATTGAGTGAAATTAGTCAATTTTGTTCGATTAAAGTGAAAAAATTAAATAATTATGAAGAATTTAGTGTAACACAAACATCTAATTTGCTTACTTTGGGGTTCGATTCAATTTGTGTAACTTTTCCAGGGATATTCATTATTATTTACAATTTATATTTTCCTCAATCTCCGTATCTTGTATTTCCTCTTTGCTGCCAAATCTTATTAAATTAGCTTGAGTGATGAGGCCAACGCTGTACACAAGACTCTGACATGACTTCCTTTGACGACTTATGACTAATTTTGAAAAGTTTAAATGGAATTTTGTTTAATCAGGTAACTTAATGCGAATTTCAACTAAGCTAATGGCAAATGCTAACGCTGGTGCCAAAAACTAAAGAAAGAAATGAATGACTGTAATTTCGATATTCAAATTGATTTTTTTTTAATCTTAATCTTTTTATAATAAATTAATGTAACTAAACGTGAAACCGAATTGTGTAAATTGGAAGGTTACTAGTATTTTGCAATAAATAAATAAAAAGTATGTTGCAATTTCTTAAGACGTCGCTGTCACGGTTCCCGGCCAAAAACAATGAGACCATGCTCCAATAGAGCGTGGTGGTGGATAATTGCACTAACAATTGACATGAGAAACGTGGAAATGCAACTCTTAAGTAGATCGTTTAGAAACAATAGTAGAATAAGATATAGGATCTTTTTTATGTAATAAGATAGTGAACAAGCTGACTCTCCTGGTGTTAAGAATAAGTTAACTTATTACGTTAATTAAACTTTACGTACGTAAGAGTGGAGAGCACTGATGTTTTGGGAACAAGGTGTTGATAGCAATTCAGCTAAACTGCTGAACAGCTGTACTAACTACTCACAACTAGTTGCACTGACAGAATAATCCAGTAAACCAGAGTTAGTATTGTGTTCCGAATACGAGAACTAAAAGGATCAGCAATCTTAAGATCTTAGCTTCAGATACGTATTTTATATTCTATACGTAGGCAACGTTTTACGCTTCTTCAAAGGAAATAAATATACTATTCATTTCTTTGGAAAAAAATTTGAAAAATAGAGAGTATTTACTGAATCTCTGGGCAAATTAATGATACCTTCAAGTAAGCACAACCAGGGCATCCACGACTAGCCGAAGACAGTAAGTCTTACAATGTGATAGGTGGCAAGCCTGTCGCCAACCGGGCACATTTTCAATCCCGAGCAACATTTTTTTATTAGAAAATTGGAGATACCCAATTTCATTTTTGTTGCCCGATTTAGGATTCGAACCCGGGACCTCAAGCAGTCAAGTCCAACAACTGAACCGCTACACCACAGAGGTGAATTTTATATACCTACATGCTATGTGTTTCAGTTGCTTCAATAGTTAGAAATACTCAAATAGATATAATAAATATACTAAACACCCAGACCCGAAAACTCAGATTATCGATATTCATCACAAAAATGCCTGCTGTCGTTGGGAATCAAACTCACTCGCTTTTGATCGGTGGAGTTAGATGTTTACGTTAACCCCTTGTCCAACGGTTAAAATCTGCCTTTCAGTAATGCACTTTGTAAGAGGGGAGCATAGATTATATGGATTTATTACAATACAACTGGATTCATAACAAGATGACAGGTGTTTCGCTGAAACAAATTGTCGCGGTGGGAACCCACCGCCTTACCTATTTTAGCTGCTATACAGACAGTGTCGTGTTCCGTTCTGGACGTAAGGGTTGCCAGTAAACTTGCAAAATTGGCCTGGAACCTAGGCCATAAGGCAACGATGCACCTATAACATCTATGGTGTCTACAGGTCACGGTTTTCTCTAACAATTCGGAGAGCCTTGTTTTTGTTCGTCGACCTCACGTAAAAAAGTGAAAAAAAAAAAGATAAAGGAGGACTCATGTTACCACACTTTATTTTTTAATAGATCTTTTTGTTCAATTAGATTTTAGATATTTTTTTATTAATCTATTGTCATGTGTAGTGAATTAGTCCTTTCCTTAATAAATGTTTTGTTTCTGAATAATTAAGCTCAGAAAAACTGCAAAAACCGACTTCCAACTATTTCATTAGGTCCCATTTCGCGATTTGATAATTATTTTTTCACATTAACAAATGATTACAAAATGGTCCTACATAAATTTTATCAACATTCTTCTAGTCGTTTTTGAATCATATTTTATTTTTAATTTAAATGTGAAAAATGTATGTACTGTTAGGTATACCTCAAAAACCACAAACAAAACGAAGATCGAACTTTTTTTTTCTAAGAGAGAACCATAAACCTCGCGTAACAAACACAAAAAAAAATAAACGGTCGGATTGAAAACGAATTCTTCTTTTTTGGAGTTGGTTAATGAAACATATGGGACAATATAGGCCACATCATCTATCTTTCTAAAACCCACAAAATCGGTTGGTTGTTGGTTGTGTAATGGCTTAACAAACATACAAAAAAACATACAGTCAAACTTAGAAACTCCTCCTTTTTTAGAGTCGCTTAAAAATTATGATACTTTAGCCAGCTCATTCTACTTTCACATGACATGTGATGACAAGGACAGGCTTTAGCTCGAAATTTCCTAGCCCCAAGTTCCCACGGCGCTACCGCCCGGAGGCAGCGCGGGCTCACGACTTCTAGATATAATATTAATTTATCTACAACTAATGCGACCAAAGCGCTTCGATTTCAAAAACTGATAATGTACATTACTGTAATAAAGCATGGTAAACTAGCTATTGCTTGCGACTTCGTACACCTATTAAAGTAACTTTTCGAGGTTAGTCATGGAAATGAATGTATCCGTAAAATATATCATAAATGTTGACTCAGGTTATATGTTACTGAACAAAATTTAGTAAAAACAGTTTTGCGTGAAAAATAATTAACAGACAATCCTACAAAAGAATTAATAACCCTAGTTTAGAGTTAGTAGCAAACATTGATTAAAAAATATGTACGTGTAAGATGAATTGTGAAAAAATATAAGTAAAAAGATATTTCTGGAATGTAATAACGCTACTGCTCGCCACTATCATATTCCAGGTAGGTAGGGTAGTCGATGAAATTTTTACGCTTGAGGGTAAGAAAGGGTATACAAAAAACCAAAGGTTAGGTTGGCAACGCACTATTACCATAAGATGATTTAGCGACATATATCTTACCTTTAGAAATTTTGTTTATTTCTTCTTTGCTATTGCTGCAAAACTATAAATTAATAAATTGTTTGGTCTAGCAGTTCGGTGTTGGAGTTGATCACATAATGTTTTAGGTTCGATTCCAGATTCGGGAAACTAAAAATGTATTTTTTCAATCTATATACGACTCTATAAAAGAAAATTGTGTTAGTTACACTATTTATAATTCAAGAACGGCTGAATCGATTTGGCTGAAAATTGATAGGAGAAAAGCTTAGAACCAGGAGACCAATGTGAAATACTTTTTATCCCGTTCGACTTAGAGGAAACTTAGAAACGATTTAGTTTCTCCCATACAAGCTGACCAAGTTTAAGAGAAGCTAGTTTTCTAATAAAAAACAACGTTGCGTGAGATTCGGATAAATTAATCAATGTTGCCGCCTATCACATTGTGGAACTAAGTAGTACCTTCACCAAAACTTGGTGCCATGTTTATACCTCTGCCTATCTTTTCAAGTTCACAGGCTTGATAATACTAACTTTGCTATAAACCTCTATTGAAATTGGTTGAAATATTGAATTATGTGTTTTAGCAACCCATCTAGACACGTGCGTAGTACCATTATATATAATTTGCAAAATCATTACATGATACTGGATATCATAACTTGTCTTTTATAGATAACTTTAACTCACATTATCTAGAAGATAAAGTTCATTTTACTAGGACTTTTTCACTATCTACGCTTTGTTACCTCTTATATTATTAGAGCCTCTTAAGATTTATGACGTAATGTGATAAATTTTCGAACTATACTTCAAAATAGATTTAATATATTCATAGCAGTTATAAGTTTAGAAAATGACGATTGGCTATTGAATAAACTACGGATATAAATGAATCGCTAATTCGCGTACTGCTTGCATCATATGTGAACAGGTGGAATGATTTCGCTAATTCTTATTTTTTAAATTATTTTAGGAGCAGGTTTTCATGAAAATATCTATTTCGTGCAACACTTAAGAAAATAAGAAAACTTAAGGCTAGGATATTCAATTGTTGACAGAACGCGATAAGTAAGAAAATAAAAAAGTAGTCATTGCATTTTCTTTAATACGTCATTACCTATTTGACTTCATATTTTGTTAATTTAAGTTTGATAATTTTTTATTGAATCAGGCGTTACTTTGCGGAAATCCATTATAAAAGATGTAAAATAAGCCTTTATTTTGGTAATTCCGCGTAAGCTTACGCGGAATTACCAAAATAAAGGCTTATTTTACATCTTTTAAGTTTGATAAATTAAAATGTTTTATTTTAAAAATTAAAATTGAAAACTGGAAAATTATTAAAAACTCATTGCTTTCGTGTTTTTTTTATGATCGAGTGAAGTTACAAGTATCGTATTTTGCGTCGTTAATTGATGAGGAACGTATATTAACTACAACGTAACTACAATACACATTTTCTCAAACAAAAGCGAAGCATCTTTGATGATTTTAAATTGATTCAAAAATAGAAAATTTCGAATATCCTAGCCTTAATAAAAATATAAATTTTACAAAACTATCAGGTATTTAAGACAAGACAACGTCTTACCGCCGAACTCAGAGACATCGCTTAACATTAAATCTATCTTTAAGTCCTCATTTTCAATACAAAATATTGACTCAATGACTTGCTAAAAGATAATTGACAAGTCAAGTCCAACACCTTGACTTCTAGACCAAATAGCGACAGATATATCGTAAACTATCCAAAACAACATACATGCATTCATATCTTCACGCCAAGTCCCTTACGTGGTAGGCAGATAGTATCGAGTGCCAGACCTCACGATCCTGACGAACCTGTCTGGCTTCCTTTACGTTCATTACCCTTTTCATACAAACACGCAGGTTTCGGAGACTCTTGACACCCCCCTCGGATGATATCCGAGTGATCTGATCATGGAATCTCAACCTTGCTCTCCCCGCGTACCTACATCCATCCACATTCGCATTGTATAGCTGCTTTGTCAATCTTTTATCTGTAATTTTTTCCACATGACCGAACCAGCGGAGCATGCCCTTTCGCATTTTAATACCAATACTTTCAATCCCACTCTTTCTCGGATCTCACTGTTACGCATGCAATCAGCGAGCGTTTCAACCGCATTTATCCTACTTTCATGCTTTTTTCTGACATAGCCTCTCTAACTCTCGCTTCCATACAATAGCGTTGGGATAAGCACAGCGTCTAGTTTTTTGACTCAAAACCTCGCTTTGAAATAGCTTACCCAACGCTCCATTCACGCTATTAATTCACATTCAGAACAACAAAGAGAAATATTAAAAATATTTTGACATTTGTGTTTGCGTTTAGTAACAGACAAAGATGTTTACTAGACGCCATACAATTGCAAGCAATGTTTTACTTGAGATGAAGTACAATGCTTCAGACAATTTAGATCGAGATATTAAAAGTATACACGGGATTTTAACACCTATAGTTAGTAGATAGAGTGGGTTATCCTATACCCATTTAAACATCTTGTCGTGTCGACCATTTGCACACGAGTTGCTCTAAATAGGTGTGGCTAAGTGACAATTTCTCGCTTGTATCGCTGTAAACAGATATGAAATAGCAACCATTAAATTGTTGCAGTTGATATAAATGATTACAGTTTAAAGTTACGTATTTCTAGTTGCGATTTGGTTGAAGTAAATAACTTGAAATTGATTTGCTACAATATTCTTTTTCATTTAGTGATTTTTAGAGCTTCTGCCCAAGAGAGTGTCACATATCTTTCATAAAAACTCATTATTAAATCCAAAAAAGTATTTTTGAAGTGAAAACTTCTTTATTGGCGTTGCGCACTTTTTTTGGAATGGGTAAAAACTTCTAACCTCACGTCTGGACACGTGACCTGATCGAAAATTCGTAAGACGGCGCAAAGCGCTTGCGCGAATGATCGTGTTGTCATGTTTGTGTACAATAGCGCAATAAATGAATATTGTATTTTACCACATAAATAATAGCACTTTCATACGGATAGTTAAATCAATTCGTGCAAGATTATTCCCTAAGCATTCCAAAATATCAAAAATACACAACGTTAACATTCAAGTTTTCATTTCTGCCCGCACTCCCGGAGTGCAACCCGTTTTTTTATTTTATTTTATGTTAGGTCAGTGAATAAGCACATGGGACGTCAATGTACAACCGTGGTATCGACATCATAATATTTATCTAACAAGTGCACTTCATATCCAGCCTATTGTGCAAGTCTACCGGCTACCCTACCCTCCTATCTGGTACGTGATCGAATTACTATGGCGGCAGATATAGATAAGGCGGTGGATCCCTGCCTGGGTAGGTTCTGCGCTGCACCAGCAGTGGTCTTAGTGATACTGACCTGAATTTTGACCAGTTCACGCTTCTTTTTTTTATAATATTGGGAGGCAAACAAGCAGACGGATTTCCTGAGGGTAAGAAATTCTCGCCGCTTAGAAACACCAAAGGTGGTAATGGTGTATTGCCAACCTGAGGCCGGGATGTTAGACGTCGAGCAAAAGTAAGTTTACCGGCTACCTTACGATAGTAGAGCTAATTATTCTTCAATTTCTACTTTTTTAAACTGGGAATCAGTTAGCTCTGCCTTGTATACTAATTTACATGTCAATCGATAATTTGTTGCAATATAAATTATACAAGATAGCAAAGATTTCGCCTTTAATTAGAAATGTATTAGAGACAATAATAACACAAATTATAGACTTTTTTTATGATATTGGAAGGCAAACAAGCACACGGATTTCCTGACAGTAAAAAGTTGTAGCACCATCGAGAGAAAAGACTGTGGTAGTTTTTTTGTGATTATTGGATTTCATTTAGAGTTGATTTGGAGTCATGAAGAAAAAGGAGTGATTAGTAATTGAAAGGTTTGTTGTAGTCCAGCGTTGGGTTAAAGTTTTATCAATTTATATTCATGAGAGCAAAATTAACGGAAATTAGTAAATTACAAATAGGAAATTTGAGCTTCAAAAAGTTTTATTTTTATTAAAAATCGTTTCATATCAAAACATGAATAATTCAAAATGGTAATATTCAAATTGACGAATTCGGCCAAATACAAAATTAATATCTTTGCATGAAAGATTATTTAAAAATATACTTGTCTGTTTCTACGTAGATATTAAATCCTCACACAAATGTCTGCCTCCATTGGATATCAAACCAAAGCCTCACGTTTGGTTGGTGGAGTTACATGTGTAGAGGCTAGCGGCCCCTCCACCAACGATCCGGCCAATTCCCAAAAATTATGCCAATTCGACAAATTTATTATTTTTTTGTTAAAAAATATTAGGAACAGGTTTATTGTAGGTTTATTATTTATGTGTTGATATAAAAGCTGGTAAAAAAGAAATTTACGGTCGTACGTTTTAATTGCACTACCTCGAAAACGGATTCTACGAATAGATGTAAGTTCAATAAATTTCTTGTAAGATTTTATTACGTATAGAATTTCACGACGTGGACGCCGCGTTTCTCACTTACCGAATAATAACGTAAACACAAACAAAGCGTTGGTCATAACATCCTGGTTCAATTTTTCGTTCAGAAATAATATCGTGATAGAAACATTTTGTACAAAAATAATATCGTGATAATTGTATTTCGCACAAAAATAATAACGTGACAAACATATTTTATACAGAAATAATATCGTGATAATTGTATTTTGTACAAAAATAATTGCTTGACAAAAATATTTTGTACAGAAATAATATCGTGAAAATAGTATTTCGTAGAGAAATAATATTTGGCTACCTCGTAGGTCGAGGGACTAGCATATGCGCCTAACCCCTATAATTCCCGGTAAGCCAAACATTTGTATATTAAGCAATTACATGACGTCTACATCTTCGGGTCTGGGAGTCTATTAAATTTATTCTAGCCCTTGATTGACACCCATAACACAGCACAGTTTGTGTAACTTGTCCAGAGATATTTAAAAAATCCTAATAAACATATTTCGTTCAAAATTTCAAAAAAAGACGAGATTTTCAATTCGACTGTACGTTTTTTAAATTTTTGTATTTTAATTACGCGACTACTCGGTTGATAGTAAACCAATTTGATGTTTTTTTTAAAGTTTCCCAGTTAGTCCCATATAATTTTTGGTATATTCTGGCAGTGATTTTTGAGTTATATCGTTAACGATTCATATTTTTTTGTTAAAGTGGACTACCATCATTGATCAGGTCATTTATTATTGATGAAGTCGTCGCTATTAATAATTCAAAATTAGTAACAGCATGTCGATCAAATTTAGGTGAGACCATTTTGAAACCATTTCGAAATCATTGCCTATCTTTTAAGAAAAAAATACGATCTAATCGCGACATGGTATATAATGAAACAGTTGTAGTCGAGTAGTGCAGTTTTACTGAGCATAAACATTTTATTTTTATTTTGCATCTATGGTCTAGCGGTCCAGGTGTTGGACTGGACTGCTTGAGGTCTCGGATTCAAACCCGGGTCGGGCAACAAAAAGAAAATTCGGTTTTTCCAATTCTCCAACAAAAAAATGTTGCTCGGGATTAGATATTCGCCCGGTTGGCGATAGGCTTGCCAACTATCACATTGTGGGACTCGGCTGGTCGTGGGTTGTTCCTCTGCCCACTTGTTCGGGGATATGGGCGTAAAGATACTTACTTAAGTATTTTATCAGGACAAAAAAATGCATACCTTTTTTATCCTTTTAATCTGACAGGGAAGTCCTGAATCTCTTCCTTCAGAATTTTCTAAATACTTCATGAAAATTCGTAAAAATTAATGCTTAATTTGTAATTTTAATCCACACTTATTAATGATACTTTCGAAACTTTACAGCATCATAGGGCTTAGTTCATGATAGAGCAGCTGCAAAACATTCTCAGTGGTATTTTGAATTAGCTTGTGAACCCAAAGCTTTGGTCATAAATATTAGGTACACATATTTAGTTATATAATATTGTACGTAATATTTCGCCCAAAAAGTAAACGTATCTTAGACATGGATATTGAAAACTAGAGAAACATTAAATTTTGAACCCGTAAATTTAAGAAAGTTTGAGTTTTGGTACCACATTATAGCAAAAAATATATTTTAATTAAATTGGAATTACTGATTTGTGCAGCAAAATTTCCATCGTTTTTTTATTTTTTTTTTTTTTGGAATTACTGATTTGTGCAGCAAAATTTCCATCGTTTTTTAATTATTTTTTTTGAAATTACTGATTTGTGCAGCAAAATTTCCATCGTTTTTTAAATTTTCAGATATTCTTATTATCTACTTACCAATTCTTTTTAATTTGACAAAATTATTTTATCTAAGTTATTTATTTTTAAGATACACTTATCACGTTTTTTCCTGTTACATTTATGTAACTGTAAGATTCTCCACAATCTATTGCTTATTTTACTAAACTTTGAGTTCGGGTCGGGAGAACCGATTCATTGAGATTGATGTCCATGGTGATTAACGGCCATTATTATTAGCCTATCTACAGATAGAGATAGGCCTTAGAGTGGTTGCCTAGTAACTGATCTAAAGTATTCCTATAAACGGAATTAATTTTTTATTTTCTTAATTGGGGAGTCATGCAATATTCTCACATATGAACAATCAACATTAGATGCAACATTTTCAGGCTGGAACCCAGATGGCACTGAGATATTGGTTACGAATTTAAAAACACCAGCAAATATAAAGATGCCCTCAGCACTATTAAGGACACCTGACATTTTATCAATACAATTTAACAAAACATTACCACTGTAAAATTCATATATCAGTACCAATGGTTAGAGAAGAAACCACAAAGAATGGTTGAAAATAATGGAAAAAACATCAAAAATTTATTAAAACAAAGCATGACTTAAAATCATGACTAAAATTGCACCTTGAAGTATTTAAAGTCATTGTGTACTTAACAAAATCATCGTCATGCATTTTATGAATTATATGTTATTATTATATATTATATTATTATATTATATTATTTATTATTATATATTATATAAGATTTAAAATTTGGTTGGAGTGATGTTAGTGAATGTAGCTAGTGCTTAAGGCATCATGTAATATCGATTCAAATTATTAGTATTTGATGTTTATCATTTGATTAAATGAGAATAAAAAATATGTTTCAAATATCATTTCATTGACCAATTATAACTTTAACATGTTAACCATATGAACACATCCTAAGTGGATATGGTATAATGTTTTATAGAGCTGCAGTGTTTTACGATTGTCACATTTAATTATTTCATTGCTGGCAATTAAGTTTGGTGGAAAACGATTTTTGTGGTTTACAACCGTATTTAGGTAAATAAAACTCTCCATCACTGTTTGTTTTTACCACACACGATTTCGAAATAGTGTTGGGCGTTTAATGCTTTTGTATCGATGAATTTGTATTTTATTATTATTTGCTCCTATTTCGTAAGTGTGTTTATAAGTACCCACTTTATATTAAATCGATAATGTGTTTTTAGGAAATAATTATTGACAGGTAACATTTATGTACAATACTTGTAGTAGAAGAACTATTACAAGTTCGATTAAGAGAAAATGTTGGGAAGAATTATTGTCATCGTGCCATGTTTCAGTAAATATTTTAGTTGTCTAATGGAAGTAATATTAGGCGCCTAGAATACTGAGTGTCTAATTAATAAAAATATCAAAAATATTTTGAAATTTGTAACTTTTACAATACCATAAAACTAACATTTACCAAGCTTCTTTTAGTTAGAAATAAATAAAATATGCTTACTTTATATAACACAACCTATATTTTATGTATTACATTTTTGGAAAAATAACTATTAAGTTTTCAAACATACGTAATAGTTTTATTCATTTAAGCTTAAGCTTGAGAATAAGGTCACTATAAAAATTAAACAGTTCTTTTTGTCACGCATAATTAATTGACATGATTGAAATCAGTGAAAATAAAATTTACGAGCATAAAACGAATAGTAATAATTATTTCAAGGTAAAATAGGTCTTGTGTTGTCATAAATTATCAACAAATTTAAGTATTGCAAAACGTTACAGCTGTTATAATATTAACAATATGTAAGCAATACCACCCACATGTTAACATAAATATAATAACGACATAATATATCATCAAGGCAAATAATGACAAACGAAAATAATTTTATCGTGTAATCAATATTTATTATCGAGAATATTTACGATTCACAAAGTTTACGGGAGTCTCAAAGTATCGATAATAATACATTCTCAAACCTTTCGGTTTTATTACTTAAAACGGCGATTGGAACTTCACTTTATGGCGAGGCCTTTTTGATATCCCAAACATGGTTTTGCAAGTTTGGTTTTTGTTTTAGTATTTATCTATTGCTTTATCAAATAAACAAGTTTCTTTTTTTTAAGCAAACACGCAGATAACTCACCTGATTTTTAGAGAGAGCAGTTGTTTTTTTATATAGAAGTATTTATTTATTGTTTTATTTTATGATTTGGCATTAGACATTGAACAAGTATTTTTCTTCTGGCCTATAAACACCATAGATGTTATAGTCCAGTTGCTATTCTGAGGCAAAATTATTAAACTTATTTCGCAGGTTCGCATTAACCGGCTAAACTACCATCCAAACCAGCACATGACATTGTCATTATAGTAGGAAAGGGGGTGGCTCCCTAACAGGGCAAGTTGCTGACCAACCCAGACCAGCAAGAGGGCAAAATGATTCCCTTGTTGGTCATGCTCCTCTGTATAGAATCCACCATCTTAAAGGTCATTACTACCGCCTAAATATTCCTGATGCCGTAATGATGCTGTCATGTTCCGGTCTAGAGGGTAAGT
>NJDC01057958.1:108634-138854 GCA_002245475.1 Calephelis virginiensis
GTTCCAGTCTAGAATGTAAGTCGATTTGCACATTCGGCCTAGCACCCCTGCCACATGACAGCGATGCACCTATAACATAAATGGGGCGTGTAGGTCATGGTTGTCTCTTATTCTTTATGATCTTGGAAGGCAAATAAGCAGACGGATTTCCTGATGATAATAAACTCACGCCTCGTAGAGACACCAAAGATGGTAATAGTGCGTTGCCAGTCAGGCCGGTATGAAAGGCCTCGAGCAACATTAACCTCTAACCGGAACTCGTCAACGGCAAGCACTGATGTTTTGGCGATAGGAAGAGGTAAGGCGGTGGTACCAATCCAGGTTTTATACATCATTGGTATCATTGGCTAACCCTATCACTAGCTTATTTGTCGATTTTTTTTATGTTATAGGGAGGCAACAAGCAGACAGATTTCCTGATGGTAAGAAATGCCATCGCCTATAGACACTAAATGTAGTAATGGTACGTCGTCAACCTGAGGCTAGGATGGTCCGCCTCCTGTGTAAGTAAGTACCTACCCTCCAACCGAAACACGACAATGACGAGCATTGTCATTTTGCGGAAGGAATAGGTAAGGCGGTGGTGCCTGTATGTCCGAAATGCAAATGTTTGTATAAAACAACTTATAGAACTAACCTATTTTGCTGGTAGTTTCTTAGTTTCAAATTATTTTACGATTACTAAAGCCCAAGCTATTAAATCATCTGCAGTAAATTACAATATGGTTAATTTCGCGATGTATAAATCGTAGATTAGTCTCACTTGAACTTTGTAATACAGCAATTATAGGTCGCTTCTGGTTCAGCATTTCCATGGAGTAATTAATAAGTCAAGTTGTTAATTTTATTACGCAATTAGTTTACGCCGTGTTGTTGCTTAGGTTGTATTTTTTATAAGTATAATCGAAGATATTATCTCTGATTTTGACTCCCATTTTGGAGAAGTAATATTTAGGAAATAGTGGATTTAATTATTTTAAAAATATAATGTATCCTCGGATTGGGCAACAAAAAACATATTTTTTTTAATTTACTAATAAAAACTACGTTGACTAGATTTGGATATGAGCCCAATTGACAATACGGTTAAATAAATAATTATAAGGACAGATCACACAAATTTATCTAATTTCAATGCAACCAAATTATATACTTATTATGAGTTTTTATGGGTGTTAGTTAACGATAATAATAATATTTTTAAAGCGCTTAAAAATATACTCGAATAAAATTAATTTAAAATACAGTCAGGTCCGGAAAAGCAGACATTTAAATGTTCATCACACAAATGTCTGCCGCTGTCGGGATTCGGATCTGAAGTTCGCGGTTGGTCAGTTGCGTTAGGTGTGTACGCTAACCCCTCGACCAACGAGGCGGTCAAACAAACACATGTTCTTGGACAGTATCTTTGGATAGTTGTGGGTGTCCTGATTGAGTTTCTACTTATTTCTTCGAGGATACGAGCGTGAAGATACTTTTTTTTATTACACCCCGGCTTCACACGGTTATAAAATATAATACATATACCTCTTCCTCCTCTCATACATATGCCTCTTCAATCACTTTATCTGTTAATAAAACTGTATCAAAATTCGTTGCTTTTTTTTTAAGATTGAAGCATAAAAAGGGACATAGGGACAGAGGAAGCGACTTTATTTTATACTATGTATATTGCCAGTAGATACTCAAGATTGTAACGATGACGAAAATATAAAGAAATTTTGAGCTTACTGTGTAAATGAGTTTCCTGGAGCTTTATGCTATAAACCGGAAAACGACTATAAAGAACAGCGGCATTTTTAAAACACAGATTTATAATATTTACATTACAATATTTTTTCCTGCCAAAACGCCCCATTTATTAAAATAGCATTTATATTTTTTCATTCTTCTTTTCTTTTTGTAGCTAGTAGGGCTTCCATTTTTTTTATTATAATAAAAGTAATGTTAGAATGGTTTACGTAACTATGTAGTATTCTTGCAGGTATTGTTGTTATTTTTTTCATTAAATTTTGTTGATATTAAACTAGTTTAACGGATTTTCATGTTACTACAAATTTAGCGAGTTTAAAAAACACTTGTTTGCAACACTGTTCAGTAATTGCTTTCTACAATGAGCTAAGATCTGTTAATCTAATTATTTAAGGTATGTCTTATTCGAATGTATTTGTTGTGCAATTATGGCGGCTGAAGCCATGTAAACAGTGATCGGCGCAAGCGCAGCTATTACTTATGACTCCGTGGGGCTATAATTAAACGCTTTGAATGTTCTATTAATGTATTTGATTGTTGAAACATAAATCACATCTTGTGTTGCCAATATGTTTAAATGATCTTGGCAGTGGGAAAATTAACAGTTATTGTTGTGGGCATTTTTATATGGACTAATTATAAATATTTAGAGGCTCCAAAGCTGATACGAAAAAAATGTAACTTGAAAGTGTTTACCTGACGTTGAATATACTAAGTTACGTTATGACAGGAATAGGCGTGGCGGAGGTACCAATTAGAACCTTATGAATTTCTCCTTCCTGGTTATGTAGATGGACACGGTGCTAGTGGCAAAGTCTCATATGAGCTGTTTAGGTAAAGGTTGTTCAATATAATACATATACACTACTGACTGTTTTAACCTGTTTGTCACAATATTGATTAAAAGTAAAGGATATTTTACACTTAGTCTGAATATTTTTTTGGAATTGTAAGACAAGTAAGTAGACAGATTGCCTAATGGTAGGAAATCATAATCATCATCAAAATAGCAATGGTAGTGTAATATCAAGGTAGACAAACTTGATATTATGGTGAAGAGAACGTGTGAGGTGGGTCTATGTACTCTTTCACCAGATGGTAGAATGTAGTGAACTAGATTATCCGGAATGGTACAACTGCCTTGTCTAAATGCTAACTATAAAGTATAAGAAAGAAAGAAAGAAAATTATTTATTTGCGGAATATGTGTGTAAATGAGATGTTACAAAAACATTTAAGGATATCAATATATTTTTCCATATTTTGGTGTGCAAATATTTTAATATTAATAAAAAAAATATTATTTAATTACATACACTTTAAAATGTTAAGCCATTTATCTATATTCGTAACTAGTTTAATTATTTCAAAAATAAAATTTATTTATTTGCTGAAAATGTGTGTTAAAAGCTGTTACAAAAGATATTTGTTAATACCAACATATTCTACCACGTTGTGGTGTGCAAATATCTTTAAAATTATACAAATTTATTTTTAAGATTTATAACATATTATGTTTTAATGTGTGAACAAAATTTTAATTTAATTTTAACCCTAACTACCATAAGCTACCATAAATGGTTGCCATTGTAAAAAAATGCTAGAGAATAGGGCAAGTGGAAAAACCTGATCTAAGATCTCAGCCATAAGATAGTGAGGCACTAGAAACATGTCTATAAGTGATGGATCTTTGTAACATTATCAGAAGAATCACTTAATTATTCACTATCTTTTAACTTAAAAAAACATATTTTAAAAATAAAATTTGAATTAAACAACTATGTAACAAATATTCATTATTCCCATTTCTAAATATAATATTCAATACGATAATAATATGTACTATAAACTATAAATAAAATCTTAATCGTTTCAAAGCATGTTCAAACTTCAAGACATGTTTTCAAAGAAATATAATTCATTTGTCTAAACATAAAATCATTAAAACAAAAACCCACATGTGTCAGATTTATTAACTCGTTTTCCGTATCGATAAAGTCGATATCATTATTCATTTAAAACAAAAGTCGATATCATTATTTATTTAAGATCGTATCGTGTGCGTAAACATCGATTAAAAAACTTTTGTTCTAAAGATGAGCGTTTTAATGACGAAGCTACAATTAATTCGATTTACACGCTTGATTTGATCAAAACATGTCAGCGATTGCCGCTCAATTGGTTCTTAAAAGCTTTTAGAAACGCTAGTGGAGGTGCGTTTATATAATGTCGTTCCGATTTATCGTGTCGAATCTTTGTGTATTAAACAAATTCTGGTTGGTACAACACATAACCCTAGAACTGATTTTAAGGAAACTTCTTTTTAACCGACTCGAAAAAAGGAGGAGGTTCTCAATTCGACTGTATATTTTTTGTATGTTTGTTATGCGATCACTCGCAAAACGGATTTTGATGTTTTTTTTAAAAAAAGGTTACGGTTTGGAGTATGGTATCATATTAGTTTTATCATAATCCGTCAAGTGGTTTTTGAGTTATACTTAACAGTGCAAATTTTTTTTATGATATTGGAAGGCAAACAAGCAGATGTAATTCCTGATGGTAAGAAAGTCACGCCGCCTAGAGACACCAAAGGTGCTAATGGTGCGTTGCCAACCTGTGGTTGGGATGTTAGGCCTCGAGCAAAAGTAAGTTTACCGGCTACTCTACCCTCCAAACCGGAACACGTCATGACGTTTGGCGGCAGGAATAGGAAAGGCGGTGTTAATGTAAAAGTAATAAATATATCCTATTTCTTGCTGTCCATTGAGCACCTAACTTGTTAATCTTGTCACGTCTTAAAGTTGCATTTAATCAATATTATACAACGTTTAATTAATTCATGTTTATTCTTTTATTTGGTCCTTTGAATAAAGCTAACTTACAAATGAAATCGTTTCAGGCTCAAAGCTCACAAATACACCAATTAGTTAGCTAACAATATCACTTAACATAATCGACGAAATCAAGTCCCTTAGCTGAATCTTTTTCCCAAATAACACTAACAATCACTTATTTATACAACTTTTAACTTTGACGTTATCGTTTTGAATTTAATAATCCGAGTAACATTTCTAATAATGTCACTGGACACAATCGATGAAACCAAGTCACTAAACCGTATTAAATACTTATTTACGGCCAATATTAATAATCAATCCTAATCCAAAACTGTCCAAGATTGATATTTTGATCCATTTTTACGTTATCGCTTGCCAATAACATATCTGTGGACAGGATAAATATGGCAATTAGGTATGGGATAGGCCGCCGGATACGCAACTATCTAGATTGCTTGAAGTCCATTAGATTGAGATACATTATTAACATAAGCCGTAAGCCGTATTACTTATTTACGGCCAATATTAATAATCAATCCTAATCCAAAACTGTCCAAGATTGATATTTTGATCCATTTTTATGTTATCGCTTGCCAATAACATATCTGTGGACAGGATAAATATGGAAATTAGGTATGGGATAGGCCACCGGATACGCAGCTATCTAGATTGCTTGAAGTCCATTAGATTGAGATACATTATTAACATTGGCCGTAAGCCGTATTACTTATTTACGGCCAATATTAATAATCAATCCTAATCCAAAACTGTCCAAAATTGATATTTTGATCCATTTTTACGTTATCGCTTGCCAATAACATATCTGTGGACAAGATAAATATGGCAATTAGGTATGGGATAGGCCACCGGATACGCAGCTATCTAGATTGCTTGAAGTCTATTAGATTGAGATACATTATTAACATTGGCCGTTAGACCACTTTATTTCTTCTCTTCTCTTTATCGCTTTTGATGAAAATGAAGATGCTTTTACTAAACACAATTAATAAAACCGAATCACTAAGCTGTATTATTTATTTAGAACACTTGGCACTATTCCTTTCATTGCTTCTCTTTATCGCTTAGACTACTGTAATCCAGCTGAATATATGACGCCACTGACCTGTAGTAAATAGTAAAAGGCAAGTAAAATTATTTCTAGCCATGTTGATACGAGCAGAATATACAGTCACCCTTCCTACCAGAAGCTCGTTAAAGGCGAGCAAATGCTTACTCACTAGCACCGTGACATCCTGCTAGGTGTATTTTCGCAGCGACTCGTCCACATTGGTACTTCCGACTTACCTATTCCTCCCGCCATAACATCATTGCTTGTCGTTGTTCCGTTTCGGAGGGTAGCCGGTAAATTACTTACTACGGGATTGCTTTTGCTCGAGACTTAACATCCCTACCTCAGGTTGGCAACGCACCATTATGTCCAGGAGGTGTGAATTTTTTACTATCAGGAAATCCGTCTGCTTGTTGTAATGTAATAAAAAATATGTCTTCCAGAGAATTTTAAACACATATAAGGGAACATAATGATTTCTATACCCACCAGTCAGTTTTGTTTATTATAGCCTCTCTGGTCTGTGGTCTAGCGGTCCGGGTGTTGGACTTGACTGCATGATGTCCCGGGTTCGAATCCCGAGTCGACCAACAAAAAGTAAATTGCATTTTTCCAATTTTCTAATTAAAAAAATGTTGGTCGGGATTGGAAATATGCTCGGTTGGCGATAGGCTTGCCACCTATCACATTGTGGGACTTAGTGTCTTCGGCTAATCGTGGGCGCCTTGGTTGTACCTCTGCCTACCTCTTCGGGGATATGGGCGTGAAGATACTTTAGTACAGTCAATCAGACTAGCTGAAGAAGCCAAAACGACTTTCTCAAATTTATATCGCCTTATTTTTTCCTGCTTTTACAACAGAAATGGTTTTCTCAGTTGTGGGGTAAGTTAGCCAGTATACTTATTCTCACAAAAGTTTTAAATCCCAGCCTCAGCAGAAAGGTATTTCCTACAAAAAATCGACTTGTATTACCTTCTATTACCATTAATTTTGACTAATATTTCCTAATTCTGTTTAAAAACGAATGCAGTTTAGTCCTAGTTTTCTACATTTGCGTTTTAAAACCAATCAAATTTAGTGTCAAAATCAAGGACAAAAAATAATAAATAAATATTCTTGGATAAGTAATCGTCTCTATGGTATAGCGGTCCGGGTGTTGGACTTGACTGCTTGAGGTCCCGGGTTCGATTAACGAGTTGGGCAACAATAAGAAAATTTGGTTTTCTAATTTTCTAATAAAAAAAATGTGGCTCGGGATTGGATGTGCCCGGTTGGCGATAGGCTTGCCACCTATCACATTATGGGACTTAGTGTCTTCGGCTAATTGTGGGCGCGCTGGTTGTGCATCTGCCTACCTCTTCGGGGATATGGGCGTGAAGATACTTTTTATCTTGGATAAGTTACACAAATTGAATCTAACCCCCAAATTATGTGCTTGTGTTATGGGTGTTAGTCAACGATTTTCATACATAGAAATACTTAATAGATACCAGAATAAATTTAATAAGCACCCAGACCCGGAAATGCAGACATATAAATGTTCATCTCACAAATGCCTGTCACCGTCGGGAATCGAACCGAAACCTCGCGGTTGGTCAGTGTAGTTAGACTACTGCTACACTAGACCAACGAGGAGGTCGTACGTTGAAATAATTTTGAATGTACTTTGTTTTTCAAAATAATAAAATAATCGGTCTCTCAATCGTTATTAATAGTGTTATTGAAATTCCCGAGTTCCATTAACGATAGGAGTCCTACTGTGTGAATAACGCAAATATGATTTTTCAAATGAGGCTTCTCTCGCAGTAGGTAGGTTTATTTTTACGTTATTATAAAGTGGGCAAAATTCCTGTGAACTAGTTGCTCCTGTGGTTTTATCTGCTTATGCTGATGACTGTTAAATTTAAATCAAAAACTTTCTCGGTAAAAAAAATAATTTCGCTATTATAGGAAAATACGTGTATAATCTACGATGTTAATACTGATCTTTTACTATGAGCTTATCTTTACAATTAAAAAAATATTTGTATGAAAACATTGAAGAGCGCCACTACTGGTAATTAGGAGGACAAAAATTATCTTTGTAGTCTAGAGTTCCAGCTTTGAACTAGTCTTCTTGAGGTCTCGGTTTCGAACCCCGGATTGAGCAACGAAAATAAATAGAAAATGTCTATTTTCAGTTTTCTAATAAAAATAATGGATTGGGTATGTGCCTGGTTGGCGATAGGCTTGCCATCTATCACATTGAGGGACTTAGTATATTCGGCTAGTCATGGGTGCCCTGATTGTACCTCTGCCTACCTCTTCGGGTGTGAAGATACATACATACCGTTATCTACAGTAACTCATGGTAAAAGTACTAAACTTTTTAGACGTATCTACGCCAATTGCTTTCTAATCTAATAGCTCGGTTAATGCCTGTGTTGTGTTTGATTCACTAGTAGCGTGACTATATCTGGTAAACTACGTACGTACGTAGACGTAGTTCATCTCTGTAATATCTTCTTCTAATTATAACCATTTTCTTTTCAATTTTTGCCGTCATTGGTATCATAAAGATATATGCAGATGTCTGTAGGTGACAAATATTTTCTAAGTTTTGCTGTTGATCTCCTGTCCAGTGTTCCTTACATTCGATCAACTGGAGATGCTTCGGTTTCAAAACATAATCCTAATCCTTACTCCACTGTTTAGTGATTGCTTCCATGTGACTAGTGGTTAATGCAAGTAGCTGGACTGTATTCTAATGCTGGAGACATGTGACTTTAATTTTTGAAAATTTCCGCCATTTTGCCGATTGTGGAATTAAAGGCGTACCCGTTAAAAATGAGAATTTCGTTTTATTTCACTTTTTTATCACAAGATTTTGGCAGTATATTAAAGTTATTTATCAATAATTGGGAACTCTGTAAGATAACATAAAAGTAACCTGTCCCATTTTCAAATGTCCAATCTATTTTATAGTGAAATTCATTAAAATAAATTTAGTTTTATTGGTCTAAAAACAGAACATATATAAAACAAACACTCGCATTTATAATCACTAGAACTACTTGTTACAAAACATAAATGAAAAACGACATCCCATAGAATAAAAAACATAGAAACACAGTTTTATATCGACACCGCATACTGCGGTTTCATGATATGAGTTAATAAACTTGAAATATGGCTAGTTCGTGCTACGCATACACGACATATTCTTAGTTCCACGCAATATCAGGCATATTTTTCATTAAATAAACATTAATGTCCTAATAAAAAAGAAATAACTTCTGGATCCGTATAAATATTTGCATAAAAGTTTCGTTTTTTAATAGCAAAAAGTATAAAAATCTAAGTACTTTATAAAACTCTGCAAAAACAACAGTGTACCCATACTATAAACAACATAGAATATAGTTGAGTTGCTACCCTGTAAAATAAAATTTATTTATGTATGGGATTTGTGTGTTTAAAAGGTGTAATGAAATACTTGTTTGTTTAAACATATTTTAGCACATCATGGTGTAAAAATATGAAACGAACGACTTAACCGGATTGGTACCACCGCCTTACCTATTCTTGCCGCCATAATGTCATGACGCGTTCCGGTTTAGAGGGTAAGGTAGCTGGTAAACTTATCTTTGCTCGAGGCCTAATATCCCGACCTCAGGTTGGCAACACACCTTTACCACCTTTGCTGTCTCTAGGCGGCGTGAATTTCTTACCGTCAGGAAATCCGTCTAATTGTTTGCCTTCCAAATATCATAAAAAAATAAACATTACTGGCCTAATAAAAAAAAATAACTTCTGGATCCATATAAGCATTTACTTAAAAGTTTCGTTTTTAAACAGCAAACAGTACAAAACTGTAAAGACAACCGTTTACTCGTACTATAAACATCACTAGGTACAAAGTATAAAACAAAGTCGCGTTCTCTGTCCCTATGTCCCTTTGTATGCTTAAATCTTCAAAACTACGCAACGGATTTGGATTAAGAATAACCTTAATAGATAAAGTCTTTAAAGAGGAAGGTTTATATGTATAATTTTACACCCATGCGAAGCCGGGGTGAGCCGCTAGTAGATAATATAGTTGAGTTGCTACCCTGTGAAATAAAATCTATATATTTGCGGAATATATATGTTTAAAAGGTGTAACGAAATACTTATTTGTTTAAACATATTTTACCATATTATGGTGTACAAATATGAAACAAACTTATTTACGTAGTATCTTCACATGCATATCCCCAAAGAGGTAGGTAGAGAGCCACCATGGCATCCACGATTGGTCGAAGACTCAGGCCACAAACTGGATCTCAGTGATTGCGGCACGCGAGCGTGAGCTATGTCCTACCTGTAACAGTCATGACAATGCTGATAATCAGAAATTAGTTGGATACTTATTTTACGTTGTGTCCATGCGTCTTGTATTTTTGTATTTTAAAATGAAATTTGTAATTTAAAATTTTTCTTACCTACTTCAAATTCGAAAGTGTTATCGATTCTAAACCGTCGTAACAAATTTGGCTGGTCCTTTAAATGCAGCCCTGCATTCTTTTCAAAGAAGTTCATTATGTTATCATCAATGGCGTTTATTCCTCGTGTTTAAACAATACCTTTTACACTCTTGCTTCTTAACTTCGATCAATCTTAGGCATCCCTACTAGTAGTTACTGATGAATGCTCATAGTTAATAGTATCATTATTAGAAATTATTTAATATCTCTGACTCATACCATAATAAAAACAACCATATAAGATTCATATCTGAGGATTTCAAGTTGAACCAAAACATCAGAAACGTTACAAAAAGGTATAGTGACAGTAATCATATTACAACAATAAAAAGGAGCTTACGGTCAACGCTTTTCGATATCTGACACGATCGACTTTGTTCATTTGTCAAGTGACTCAGCTTGTCGTTGACGTGAGTTTAAAATGCAAATTTTCGAAAATCGAACAATCTCGATCGTCTCTCGATTCGACCATATCGACTTATGTCTCTTCAATTGAATGTTGATCACTAATCGATGTCTTGTCCGTGATAGGCACAGTTGGAGTCCGCGGCAGCAGGGTGCCGACGTACCACACAATCCATCGTTAACTTCTTTCATTAACATAATCTCTATTATTATCAACTTTATATCCTTTGTAATAGAGTCTTCATTACTTGGCATCCTATTAAATGTTTCACCTTTTTGTGTTCGCTTTTCTACCGCGCTTTCGTCAGCAAGTTTAACATGACTAATTTTAAAAACAACTTTATCATGTTCTATTAGAATATAATTTGGATTGTTTTTAGTGTTACTTAATATGTTTTTAATGTATGTGTAGAGTTTAACCTCATTACCTATCTTAATGCAGGATTTGCCCTTTCGCGCCGGCTAATCACAAATAAGCATGTAAAGTCAGTAAATTATCTTATATTGAGTTCATATTACTTGTGTTCTTTAATCATATTAAGTCGAGGTCGCTTATTCATAATTAACCCCCCTCGGAGTTTATTACTTCTGTACAGGTTAATGGATGAGTAATACCGATTTGAATGACTGCTTCTAACTAAAGATTTTTTTGCTGTTTTCGTAATGTTAAATTATAATCACGGATGCAAGAAGAAGAGGAGGACCAAAATTGAGAACAAGATTAAGTTTCAGAAAGAGTGAATTATTTCAAAATCCAACATTAAAGAAAAGTAGGTAGAAACAAAGAGAGGTGTACCCAGGAAGAGCTACAGAAATGTAAAGGGGAAATTGAGTGTCATATCTTACAAAAGTAGAAAGACATAACGAAGAAATGATTAGAAATAATGTTGCTATTAAACAAAGAAGTGAGTGACGTGTCGTACCAGTAGTAAAGATAAGTAACAAAAGAGAATAAAATTTAATATTTTACTGAGAAATTCCCTTAAATATAAAAAGAAGAGAAAGACTTTTGGGTAACACTCATTCTACTGTTTCTTCTCCTAGCTAATTAGATTGGAAACATGAAACTTACTTTTGCAGAAAATAGGGCAAAACTTAATAAAACAAAACCAGTGAAATCGGTATTAGTAAATAACAAAGTTAGTAATCTACATAAAAAAAACATTTAAAAGACTTTACGGACCCAAATATTTACAATGTGGTACAATATATTGGTGCAATATAATTAAAAAAAATATGTTTTCTTAAGAACTTCTTAATACGCATATTCCGCAAATAAAATATTTTTATAATACTTCAAAGTTGTCTCAAAACACATTTTGTTACACATAGCTTAACTTTGAATATTCAAACTTTTATAACTGTTAGCTTAAGCATACAACATTTATTTAATACGCTGTACTGTAGAAAGTACAAGTGTTATTAAAAAGGTATGTCGATTGAAATTATTCTGTGAAATTTTTATTTAGTCAAAAATCATATGTATTGCAGAAAGTACATGCATTAAATAGGAAGCTCTCGATATTCTAGGATTTTCATAGCATTTCAAGACAAACAAGCAGAAATAATTCTTGATGGCAAAAATACTTAATCCTACAATGTGACAGGTAAAACGGGAACTTATCCAATTCTAGGCAAAGTCTTTTTTATTTTAAAAAAATTGATTTGCCCTAGCGTGGAATCGAACCCAAGACTTCAGTATCCTCTTAGTAACTTCTTAAACTTTCTGATGTAGTTAACTTGTATTCTTTAGAGCAGCTCGCGACTAACGCGTGGGAGTAGTTATTGAAATATCAATCTAACTCTTGATCAGGTTCAATGCCGGATGTGATCAGGCCAGTGAACTTATTTACGAAAAAGCTTAGCATCTAAGTCCCAAGTTTGCAACCCAACCTTTGGTATTTATAAGCGATGAATATATATTACTAACTAAGTAATCGCCTCTGTGGAATAGTGATCTGGTGTTAAACAATATAAGGTCCCGGGTTCAATTATTGGATCAGGCTATTCAATGTTTAAGATTTTAAACTTAAATCGTGGCGTATTATTATCATTTTTAATTATTGATGGGATACTCCACAGGATATACGGATACGGAATCCATCCAGGGTCCCACCGCGACCACGGTCTATGAAGCTAGGCCGAAATATCGACAAAAAAAAATAAAAAGAGTTCGTGAGTATCCTGTGTAAATAATAAAAAATGACATTCAATGTTTGTTTTTACAATTCACTTCTCAAAATTTTTCGCCTTGTTGGCGATAGCTTAGCCACCTACCATATAGTGGGACGGGATATCTTAGGCTTAAATCCTGATTAAATAACACCCGTCTGTTTCCAACTGTCCAATGTTATAAAAATATCACAAACGATATAACAAATCAGATTTTATTAAATAATTTCTACATATTAAATAAATTCACCCGTACAGATATATAGATGCTAGAATATAGATGCTAGAAGCACGCATCCACACGCGTGCATACACCTACACTCACACTCACACACACACACACACACACACGCACACACACACACACACACACACACACACACACACACACACACACACACACACACACACACACACACACACACACAAACAAACACACACACCATGTCAAACTTATAACACCTATCTGTTTTTGTGGGGGGATAAATAGCATTCCTAATTATTTAAATATTTATAACATTAACCAAGTTTGGATAAATCTAAATTTATAGTTCAACTACTTTAGAATGCAGTCTCATCTAGTTCAAATATGTGTGGAAGGGCTGATGACGGGCACAAGAGTTAAGAGTATTCGTGTAGCCCCCTACTGCCTCTCTCCAGGGGCCTGACTCTGCCGAACAAAACCAAATAATGACTAATCGATTCTTCATATTGCACAGTAGGTTCACGTCAAATATTATTCCCCTTAATTTTTTAATATTTTGTTTCTCCTGTTTGCATAAAATTCTATAGACATGATTGATAAGATTTATTAACGCTTTGTGTTTGATTGATGTGTATTATTTCGGTAGTCAAAGTTTTAGAATCATTAGAATCTTATGAAGAATAATGGTCTTTGCGGTACTCAATGGTATAATTTATGATTACTTTGATATAAGCACTAACACTTTATTCAAATTTTAGTCAATAATTTAATTATTTTTATGGTTCCAAGAACATTAAAAGTCGATTTTTTTATGAAAGAAGTACCCATTATCTATATACTTTTAAAGTAATTTTTTTTTAAATAATTTGGGTAACAATTAGTCAGGTTCTTGATTAACCATCTGCCTTCTTTCTGGCAGCTTATAAGAGACGAGCAAAAGTTAAATGAGTTATAAAAAATACCACTGGTAGCAGAGTGTTGTGCAGCATCTTGACTGGGTTACGACTGAGGATCAACTGCCTTACCTATTCCTGCCGCCAAAATGACAGTTTTGACACCGTTAGGCTCCTTTCTGGAGGATAGGATTGGTAGACTTCCATATAAGGCTTATTAACCCGGTCATAGCACGTATCTATGACATAAATGGCATCTATAGTCCATAGGTGTCCCTTACCTTCAGGAGAGCTGTACTATTCGCTGAAAGTTCTATCACATAAATAAATTTAAGCTTTTTATTGGCGCGCACGGAAGGACAGTCACTAACTTACTACCCAATACTAAACATTAAAGTATCTAAGTATCTTCACGCCCATATCCCCGAAGAGGTAGGCAGAGGTACAACCAAGGCACCCACGACTAGCCGGAAGACACTAAGTCCCACAATGTGATAGGTGGCAAGCCTATCGCCAACCGGGCACATTTCCAATCCCGACCAACATTTTTTTATTAGAAAATTGGAAAAATCCAATTTTATTTATGTTGGCCGACCCGGGATTCGAACCCCGGACCTCATGCAGTCAAGTCCAACACCCGGGCCGCTAGACCACAGAGGCGATACTAAACTACTACTAAACATCAAAACAAATACTAAACATTAAAATAGGATAAAGTTATTTATCTTTTATTTTCCAATAAAAAGCCTGATGATGCTGAAAAAAATGAAATCTGTTACATAAAGTAGCCTTACCTATTGCTGCCGCCATAACATCAGTGCTTACCGTTGACGTGTTCCAGTTTGGAGGGTAAGATAGCGAGTAAACTTACTTTTGCTCGGGGCCTTACATCCCGGCCTAAGTTTGGCAATGCACCAACCTTATACCACCTTTGGTGTCTCTAGGCGGCGTGAATTTCCTACCATCAGGAAATGCATTTTCTTGATTCCCTTCCAATATTATAAAAAAGTGCATTTTGGAAAAATACAAGTGTTTAAATATGGTTAAAAATACAAGTGAGTAATAAGTTCCACCTAACTAACGAAGAAAAGTACAAATTCCAAGGAGAATTCCGATTACATTATATAATTCCTTGTTTATGTTACGGTTAAAATAGTCGTTATGGCTAATCATTAAATTCCTAACTAGGCAGTAAAGAACTGGGAGATAAATCTCAACAATTCGTGGACCATTCGTTTAGAATAGCCTATAACATGATACACCTACGCTTATTGCGTCGAAACAAAACCAGAACAAAAGCTGTGCTCACTCCCATTAAAATATGGTTTACTGCCTACATTTATAATAGGCACAATGATATTTCATTAGTCTATTATGATTTGGTGTCCCATTTGCATATTTAATACAGCAATTTATTGAAGCAGATGGAAGATACTGATGATTGACAGTTATTAGTTTTTACATATTTTAACTAGTATTTTAATTATTTAGAAAGTAAACTTGTCAAAATAATATTGATGAAAAATCATAAATCACATAAACAAACTCATAAAAACATATTTAAAAATGTATATTTGTTTTATAATGTCGAAACTAGTTTTTGAATATGGATTGTAAAATTATATTTTAACGGCCGCGTATTATTGTTTTATATTAGCATAACATACTAGAGGTAGAATATATGTTGGGTAGCGATGACAGTTAATAAAAGTTTCAGTTATGTATTACTAGCTTTCCGCTCGCGGCTTCGCCCGCGTGGTATTCCCAACGGAGAATTAATCGGGATAAAAAGTATTCTATCACCTAATTCAGCTCATACCCTGTCTGTATACCAAATTTTACCAAAATCCGCTTAGTAGTTTCTGTGTGATTGACGGCCAAACATCCAAACGAACAAACTTTAACATTTATAATACTAGCATAATTATTAATTAAGCATTAATAGTTTTAATTATTTAAGCAAAATCCAAGCTTATAATAAATTTTAGTAAATTCTAAACAATAGTAATTATGAAAACTATTAGAATAATTAAAAGTTAAAGTTAAGTTAAAGTTAAATTAAAAGTCGTCGCCTCTGTGGTCTAGCGGTCCGGGTGTTGGACTTGACTGCATGAGGTCCTGGGTTCGAATCCCGGGTTGGCCAACATAAAGAAAATTGGATTTTTCAAATTTTCTAATTAAAAAAAAATATTGGTCGGGATTGGAAATGTGCCCGGTTGGCGATAGGCTTTCCACCTATCACATTATGGGACTTAGTGTCTTCGGCTAGTCGTGGGAGCCTTGGTTGTACCTCTGCCTACCTCTTCGGGGATATGGGCGTGAAGATACTTACTTACTTAATTAAAAGTTCTATAGCTTTTGATTGTAGCGCCCTCTTTCTTTCACCTTTAAAACCTTTACACGTCAATAACATATTAGTGTCGCCTGATGTGTGTGTAAGCTTATACACTTAGCTAGACTTTTCTTAACAGTTTTGTTTTTAGAGAGAATAATAATAGTGGAAACATTATGAATATATTTTATTTAAAATTATCAATAATCGACATTCAGCAAAAATGATACAACTTAACATTGAAAGTTTGTTTTACTTATTAAAAATTAGGTAAGCAAAAACCAACATTTGTCAAACCACCAATCATCCCAACAAATAACATCAGCGCCCCCATTTTCTTCTGGGCTTTTTGGCGCAGCTATAGCCTTCCAGGACCAACTTGGGGGTGTTATTACCCACTTTGGGAAATACTGATCCAGATCCAATCTTTAATGCTAACGATGTAGCTATTCTTACTTCGTTATTTGGAGGGAAGGAAAAATAAATTACATACGCGAGAACCTCTCTATGGGGCTCAGATTGACAACGCACTATAACCATCATCATAAATGTACGCCTATTTTGATCAGGAAATGTGTTTATAGTAGTACAATTAAAATTATGTGCTTCGGCTATATTCGTCAAGTTTCGGAAATCCGAATGCATTTCAATGATATCTATATAGAGTTGTTATTACATAATTAATCATTTCGCTTTATCATTTAGATTAGGTCAGCCAATTTAAAAATAAAAGTATAAAGTGTTAAAAGAGAAAAAAAGTGTAAAGTCGAAGGGCATAATTAAAATAATAGTACTGTACTTGTTTGTCTTCCAATTTTGCAAAAATACTATTAACGACAGGTCAACGACGAACATAACATAAATCTTTTTTTAAACAGAAAAGTATTTATATTGGTTAATATAAATAATCTTCTAGAGCATTTTAATTTTTGATTTTTTCGTTTTTAAATTTTTTGAGTAATATTTAAAAAGAATCTGTTTACCTAATTTTTACTAACAATATTATATGTATTTAGCATATAGTAAACTATATTGTACTATTACAAATTTTAAATGACTACATTAATAATTACTATAAAGTTAGTTTGAGCTTATATAAGCACCTTAATTAAACATCCATTTGTAATATGATTTTTTGTACTTTGTTACCTTTTATGTAAGTTAAAATTAAATCATATTGTTCATTTTTATCTAGTTTATAACGTAACTATTACTATTGAAAAAAGACAAGCCCGCTGAGTTTCTTTGGCCTAATCTTCGCAGTGTGAGGCCGCGATTCCGATCCGGTGTTAGTATATAAAAATGTCAACACGCAAGTTCCACTTGTATTGTTAACGTGAATATAGTTTTTTTCTGATACTGATTCATCTATTTCAATTTTTCATTTTTTGTTTTTAGAGAAAGAATGTCACTTCAGAAATTAAGGATACATTATAGGTACAATATATTTCTGAGGCAAAATTCTTTCTTTAAATCTGTGTAAATCAATTCATTTTAACAATATATTTAAGTTGCGAAACTGTTTAAAATCCTTGCCAAATTGATTGCAACGTTGTTGGAACAATATTATGTCTGCGTATAACAAAAAATGTGTACTTGCAATATATTTTGCACGTTATAACCTTATACAGAAGGTTTAATTTTGTATATATCGTAGAAGTGATTAATTCATTTTTCTTCACTTGATGAGAATCAGTATGTTTGTAGCGAGTTCGTACAGGAGTCGCGTACAGGTGACAAATAGTCGACTCTCAATAGGTTTGAGAAAGGAACATCGATATTTTTAAATCAATAGTAGTTACAGTTCAGTGTCCAATGTAGATATCGATAGTTTCATATTATAGGACAGTTGATTGTAAAGTTACATATATCGATACTTGGTATAGTTAGTAACAAGCCTATTTGTAATGTATTTTTTATTACACACGAAAAAGCCCTTTACTTGCGCCTGTACGTATATACACGTCTCCATTTTCACTCTCCGAAACGTAAGTAGGTAAATAAAAAATCTGAAATTTAAAAAAAATTAGTCTACCCCTAAAGTAAGCAAATCATATAATCATATGCAATATGTGCTAGTCACCGGAACCCAGAAGTACTGAAATGGGCGCCTACTGGAATCAATTTAAATTATTAATTTTAAAATACAGAGAGTCAAAGGTCCATCACATATATTTTTGACCCTCGTTGGGAATCGAACTCGAGCCTTGCGGTCGGTACGTGGCGTTCAACTTGTATACACGTATGCTTACCCCTCCGACAACGACAGTCCGGTGAAGTAAATACCGCGAGGTTAGCAATACATTAGCCAATTTACATAATATGATATATTCAAATTATTTAATTTCACCATTTGAAATAAATGTTGATACATCTTACAACAATGCAGTTTTTGATCTGTGTTATTGTACCAAATATATTGACATAAACTGCTCTTTTTTTTCTTTCTTTGGTCCTATGCTTGCGATAAAACAAAAATATTTCGCAAGTTTATTATTATTTAAGTAAAATACAATTATTAAGGTGTTAAGAATAAATAAAACTTAATTAATATAGTCGACAACACAACTCGATTTTAAAATTAACCTTTTGATGATTATAGAACACATCATGTGATGACAAAGACAATTGCAACTGCGTTAATTTTTATAAGACTCAAAAAAATGTAATGTGGTATGAAAAAACTCTAGAAATAGAGATAAAGATTAATCTTATCCCATAATTCCCAGATAATCGATTTATAAAACCCAAAACAAGATAAGTCGTAAGCAAAATTATAAGTTTACTTCCAATATTTGAAACAAATTGATATCGATTAAGATGTTTCTAAATGTACTTAAAATGTCGATATATTTTTAAGATTTCTCAACACTGTTTCATAGATTCATATCTTTTTAATGTATGCATTCAGCAGCACATAATTCAGGATTACAAATTGTTTATTTTAGGCAGAGACGCCGTGTATTGGTGCGATTTTAACTTAAAAGGGTGGTGATAAATATATTATGTTACGGCTAAAGTTGGTGATGAGTGTAGAATACTAATTAACTGGCTCTACATCTATATTAATATTATAAAGAGGAAAGGTTTGATTTTTTTTTGTTTGTTGAAATGAACAGGTTCCGAAACTACTGGACCGATTTCAAAGATTCTTTCACCTTTCGAATGCTACATTATCCCTGAGTGACATAGGTTTTGTTTCATCAAAATCGGTGCAGAAGAAGCCAAGTTAGGCAGGCGAAGCTGCGTGAAACTGCTAGTACACAATAAAAAAATAAAATAAAAAAAAATAAAAGGAAAAATGAAAATGTTGTTTTTCTTAGTTTCTTCGCTGTTTTTCCATTTTCTTATCTTTTAAAAAAAATTGCCAAGTTTTAGCGAGACTAATAAACAGCAGTTGATTTTTATATATAGGATATTTTTTTAGTATTATATATTAGTACTATATATAGATAATACAGAAGTCCTAATTAATGTATTTTGTTTTTTTTATTGGCAATAAAACCCTTTTGTATTTTCTGAACGAAATGTAAGGTCGTTGATTTTTAACAAGTGACATTTTTCTTATTTGCGTGACAAAGGACTGAATTCAAATTTGTTTGAATACGGAGTCGAAATTGTTTATTTAAGTCTTTTGTAAGATTGTGATTGTTTGCCAAATGAATGATTTAAAGATGATTATAATTTTAATTTATGATGTTGCAAGTAGTGTTATTGTATTGTTCGCGGATAATATACGATGAGCTTAAAGGAAAGTTATATATCACATCGTCAATAGCTGTTTAAAATTCGTTAAATGTTTTAATAGAGTGAGATCCGATACTGTTTGTGGCCAGACTGTAGTAATTTAATAACAACTGAACATTTTTCAGTGTATATTCTATTCTCTGTGGTCTAGTGGTCGAGGTGTTGGCTTCAACTTCAACTTTCAACTTGGCTTCCTGAGGTCTCGGGTTTGCTTCCCCGGGCGGGCAACCCACATGGTGCCAGTGGTGTGGTTTTTCCAATTTTCTAATAAAAAAAGTGTTGTTCGGGATTGGATGTGTGGCCGGCTGGCGCTAGGCTTACCTCCTATCACATTGTGGGAATTAGTGTCTTCGGTGGTCGCCTCTGTGGTCTAGCGGTTCAGTTGTTGAAAATGACTGCATGAGATCTGTTGCTGATGATGATGAACTGTTTTGAATATTATTCTATTTATAAAAGGAGGCAAACGAGCTAGTGGGTTACCTGCTGGAAAGTGGTCACACCGCCTACGGACATCTGCAAAACCAGGAGTATCACAGGTACTTTGCAGACCTTTAAGAAATGAGAATGCTCGTATCTTGTAGGTTCCTTAGACGTATTACTTTGGAAATAGGAAATAGGGTAAACGGTTCCATAAAGAAGTTGTGAGGTAAGAAATGCTTCCGAAATTGCACGGTGGTAGACCGCCACGCGTCAGGGTAATTGGTATGATACCCTAAACTCTGACTTTATGTAAGTGAAACTTAGTGGCAGGAATCAAACGAAACAACTCCTCAAAACTTTTTCCATGGTAAATGTGGTAAGCCATGTAAACACTGAGTGACCCAATATCTCTACACAACTCCAAAGGATCAAACTGATCGGTAATTTCCAGATATTGCCAATTCGAGATGCTCTGCATTGGATGCGGTCAAAAAGAAACAAACTGATACTGGGGAGTCCCTGCCTAGAGTTGAGGACAGTACTCTGTGTTAACCCGAATCACGCTTTCTAAAACGCTTTCTGTGATCATCTTGGAGTACTGTCCCTTTTATTTGAGCACACAGTTTTTTAAAGGTTAGGTTAGCCTTCTTCCTCAGATGACTGCAAATTTAACCATCACTCGCAAAACATTGTCAAAGCCCACATTTAATAAAGGTATTCGACCTCCATCATCTACAGATTATGGCAATTAGGGGAACACTCATACATCTAGATGATCTAGATTTTTTTTTTTATGTTATTGGAAGGCAAACAAGCAGACGGATTTCCTGATCTTAAGAAATTCACGCCGCCTAGAGACACCAAAGGTGGTAATGGTGCGTTGCCAACCTGAGGCTGTGATGTTAGGCCTCGAGCAGTAGTAAGTTTACCGGCTACCTTACCCTCCAAACCGGAACACGTCATGACGGTATGGCGGCATGAATAGGTAAGGCGGTGGCTTACTATAAAAAATGTAAGCGCTGGTTAAAAACGCGTATTATTTAACACTATCTAAATGTAATTCGTGAATTTGAATTTGGAAATTTGAATTCCCTCTTAAAATATTTAGAAGTATTGTTAATTAGCATGATAGAAAAGTAATGATGCGTAAATACATTTTTCGTCTTACTTTCATATAATGGTAGCGTAAAGACCAAACCTCATTTGTTGACTATGTAGTTAGAGTTTTTTTTATGGTATTGGAAGGAGCTTGTTTGCCAATGCAGATTTCCTGATGGTAAGAAATTCACGCCGCCTGGAGACACTGAAGATGGTAATGGCACGCTGCCAACTTGAGGCCGGGATATTAGGACTCAAGCAAAAGTAAGTATACCGGATACCTTATTATAAAAACCAAAACACGTCAACTGCAAGCACTGACTGAAGAATAGGTAAGCCGGTGGACTTATTCGGCGACTCGCTGCGAAACTCTACCACCTGGTCAGATGTCACGGTGTTAGTGATGGTACGTTTATGCTCGCCTTTTACGTGGTATATTTTGCAAAGTAGCTCGGACCAGCACGGGGAAATTGTAGAGTTCGTTTAGTTAGAATGATGAGCTTGGCTCCACATGACATGTTAACACAATTTTACAATGTCCCATTATGATCCCATCTTGGCAACATTTTACATGAGAATGTTTTTGATTGGATTTCAATTTTTCGTGTTAAAAGTTAGGGTAACCTGTCGATTTTTAGATGTAAAAAAAGTATCTTCACATCCTTATCCCTGAAGGAGGTAGGCAGAGGCACAACCAGGGCACCCACGACTAGCCTAAGACACTAAGTCCCACAATGTGATAGGTGCCAAGCCTATCGCCAACCGGGCACATTTCCAATACCGAGCAACGTTTTTTTTATTATAAAAATAGAAAAATTCAATTTTCTTTTTGTTGCCCGACCCGGGATTCAAACCCAGCACCTCAAGCAGTCAGTTCAACAACTGAACCGCTAGACCACGGAGGCAATTAGATGTAGACATGAGTCTGAAAATCCCAGCTGTTAGATAGCCACTCGCTAGTATGTTGTGCTAGTATGTTATCTATATGTATAAAAGAAAATAGTGTTAGTTGCACTGTTTATAACATAAGAACAGTTAAAGTGATTTTACTCAAAATTGACGGGGATGTACTTTAAAATCAGGAGACGGACCTATGTCCGTCTCCTGATTCTAAAGTAACTTTACTTCCCGTTCGACTGCAAAGATACCAGGAAAAACAACTTTTTAATTTTTCCCATACAAACTAAACGAATGGAATGAAGTTCGCCCGAACAGCTAGTATATTAATATAAACTAGGTAGTTTGCCTCAAGGATTGAATTTTTTTTTGCTTATTTATTTATAAAGAAATTTCAGCTTTCTAGGAATTCAGGAAGTACCTTTAAATTATATTTTTATTCGCAGAAACACCGGTCCCCAAATTTATGCATTCGGGGCTTAAAAGTTTCAAGTTTCAGATTTTTTTATTTTTTGTGTGCTAATATTAGCCCACCAAATTTTAGCTTTCCAAGACTTTATAAAATCTTTAATGTAAAAAAGAATTGCAAAATGTGTTGGTAAGCGCAAAACTTCCAAGCGATTGAAACGATGTGGATGTAATTCTTTTCTTGTTGTGTTAGTTATTGTCAGAAGAAAGTTCTTATGAAGAGAAAACCAGGGAAAATTGCACGGTAAATAAGAAAAATAAAGTATTATTTACTACTTTATTTTTCCCATATAAACCGAGACAGGTAGTATTACATACATATTGATTATCATCAATGAGAGATCACAAATGAGCTCAGTGACGAAAGCTCGGGTTTTCATCAATAATATCTCAAGTCTAAGTTTTTCACTATTGAAACTTTAAATCCTTATTCTTATCCTAATAATATTATAAATAGGAAAGTTTGTATGAATGGGTGGATGTTTGTTACTATTTTACGTTAAGTATTTTTTTTTAAAATACTAAACGGATTTTAAATAAAAATTTAACCGTCTGTGTGGTTTAGCCGTCCAGGTGTTGGACTTGACTTCATGAGGTCCCGGATTCGATTACCGAGTCGTGCAACAAAACGGAAATGTGGTTTTTCCAATTTTTAAATAAAAATATGATGCTTAGGATTGGATGTGTGTCGGTTGGCGATAGGCTTGCCATCTATGCACTATGTGCATATGTGGGACTAAATCCCACGATGTGATAAATGGCTAATTTAGTAATCAGTGTCAATGGGTAATTGTGGGTGCCCTGGTTGTGCCTCTTCCTACCTCTTCGGAATATAGGCGTGAAGATACTCTTTTTTTTAATTTAACATTACAGAAGTATAGTTTATACATTAGACATAACATATAACACATACTTGAGCACGCGGGGAAGCCGCGAGTGTAAGATAGGTTTTAGATATGTAAATTTACTACTTATATATCCTACTAAATTGGTTTATCTAGTTATAATGGTTCAAAAAATCGACAAAACGCTTTGAAAGAAGCGCTTGGCTTTGCTCATCTTGGCAGGGGTACGTGAGTGTCCCCAGACCTAATTATTAAGGTACCCATAAGTATTATATCCCACATTTTAAAAAATAATAATTAAAATAACGTATTCACATTACATACAAAAGAAAACATACAAACGAATTAATTCTTGTCTGTTTTGAAGTCCATTAAAAATAAAGATATCTTTGACTTTAAGATATCGCTAACATAAATACAAATAAAATGTAATTATACCAACACAAATAATATTTGTGTATATTACAAAAAATATCCATTTTTATTACATTAGTAAGATTATATTAATAACTTGTTTTAGCCGACTTACGTTACCCGAGGTGTTGGTGTTCGATTAGAAAAATAATTTATTTATTATAAAATGAGATACGACAGTTCATATCTAAATACATTTATGCGTCAATCTCTATTCTTAGACTGTCAACAGGCTTGTGTTGGAACTGGTTTAAGGCTGAGTACATACGGTTGTCACGAGAGACTATTGCATTAAATAATTTTAGAAGTAAGTCATGTACGTACACACAAAATTGGTATTTTTCTCGAATTACCAAAGATCTCATTATCAGATCCAGTCTTGGTGACAGGGCACAAAGGGTCTACTACGAAGTAAGTTCCTTCAAATAGAAAAATAAATTGAAATCGGTTGAGAAATGACAGTGAAATCGTTTAAAATTCAGAAAAAATAAAGGAGTCAAATATATAATCTCATTTTTTCGCAATAGATTTAAAGTATACGTAGACACGCAAAATTAGAACAAAATATCTCATAGTCCAAATTTTCTAATACCCATAAATACTGAACTGCCAGGTCTAACTTACTAGTATTTATAAGTAAGTAAGTAAGTAGTAGTGTTTATAAGTAGTAGTTGGTATTATATAAACTTAGTATTTACTATATATTTTATTACATAAACCAGCGGAGATCAAGGTTGACATTCCACGATCAGATCACTCGAATATTATCCGAGGGTGGTATCAACAGTCTCCAAAACCGGAGTATTTGTATGAAAAGGGTAATTAATGTGAAGGAAGCCAGACTGGTTTGTCAGGATCGTGAGATCTGGCACTCGATACTCTCTGCTCTGGACTTTGTGTGAAGATATGTACGTGCGTCTCGATACTCTCTGCTCTGGACTTTGTGTGAAGATATGTACGTGCGTCTCGATACTCTCTGCTCTAGGCTTTGCGTGAAGATATATTCGTATGTGCGTACGAATCTGTGTGTATAAACGCGTCAAAAGTGCCTTTGCTAGGACTCTATGTGGAATAAACTTTTCTTTATTTCTATTTATAGCGATTGTGGCTTCCCTTTTGTATTTGTGCCGACGCGCACATCAACGATTAAACAGTTTGCCTTAAAGCTATCGTGAATACAGTATGTGCTCAGCCTAATATTTTATTGAAACGGATTTTGTCTTGCTGCGGTGACTTAGACTTTAAATTGGCGGAAGATTTACTGGTTTAGACTAAAACGTATCGTAATTAAACATAATATTTAAAACGTTTACAAAATCAAGCATTTTAAACAGTTATTTCGTTCGAAAAATATTATAGTTATTTAAAACGACTCAAAATGTTACACGGATTTTTTCACATTTCCTAATATTTATCTACATTGCTTCCACTTGTCTGTTCTTTTTTGTTTCTTTGTTGTACTGCGCAAAAAATGAAATTTATATGGATGTAAATTATGGATTATATAGATAGTTTTTTTCAAACAGTTCCTGACTAGAAATAAACAATAGTTTCTAGACAAAACATACAACTGAACGTAAAGTAAATGTAAGCAAATGTGTGTAGTGAGTGTTGATCTACGGTATAATACATAAATTGTATTACAGGAATTATTTGAATTTCAATAGTCCAAAAACGTAGATTTCATTTCCACTTTTATTAAATCGCAAGTGAATTATATTTTGGTCTGTGTGGTTAGACGAAGTGCTAACTAACACATTAACATGACGTTTAAATACTTGTTATGTTGTAATATGGTAATAAGATAAAATATAACAAATTTTGTGGTTACGACAAAGGTTAAATTTAGTGTACTCATTTTTATTGTAAATGAACTGACCTGACGGACGTTGTCCCGTTCTATAAATATTGCTTTTATTCACACGAACTTTCTTCTAAAAAAACATTGTTATAATAAAATGTAGCCGCTCTGTGAGTTTTTAGGTTTATATTATATAGTATTGGCTAGGTTGCTATTGTAGATCTCCCTGACCGATGACAGGTTTTTATCAGGCAGCCGACTTACTTCTTTACATACCTGTGTTTTTTTAAACAATTTTTAAATGACACTTGTACTTAATCGCCTCTGTGTATAGCGGTTCGTTGTTGGTCTTGACTGCATGAGGTCCCGGGTTCGAATCCTGGTACCTCATACAGTCAAGTACGGGCAACAAAAAGATAAATTGAGTTTTTCGAATTTTCTAATAAAAAAAACGTTGCTCGGGATTGGATATGTACCTACCCGTTTGGCGATAGGCTTGCCACTTATCACATTGTGGCACTTAGTGTCTTCGGCTAGCCGTGGGTGCCCTGGTTGTGCCTCTGCCTACCTCTTCGGGTGAAGATATTTTACTTGTACTTTACTACAACACAATGTTCATAGTCAATATTGATTGAGAGTTTTTTTTATACAAGAGCAAGTGGATCACATGATGGAAAGTGATCACCGCCGACCACGGACATCCACAACACCAGGAGTATCACAGATGCGTTGCTGAACTTTAAGGAATGAGTAGGCTATTTTCTTGAAGGTCCCTAAGTCATATTTCTTTGGGAATACCTCCCTCGGTAAGTGATTCCACAAAGGTGTTCCGTGAGGTAAAAAATGTCTTCGGAATCGCACAGTTGTAGATCGCCACGCATCAAGATGATGGGCATGATACTTTAAATTCTGTCGCGAAGTCCGAAGGGGGAAATCAGCGGCCGGAATTAAACCAAACAACTCCTCAGAACATTTCCCATTATAGATGTGGTAGAAAACACTGAGGGACCCAACATCTCTACGCAGCGCCGAGTTTTTTCAAAAGTTTTAAAACTCCATTTTTTTGAAAAATGAGTGATCTTTTCCGAACACTACGACTTTGTAAGTGAGACGTTATCACATAAAAGGTTAAATAAAAAACACTCATAAAAATAACGTATGGAAATATTTCGTTGGAAAGTGCGATGTATAATATAACTTTTTCCATCACAATGTGACATACGAAACGACCGTGACTTAGTTATAGGGTTGTCAACGATACGTAAAATACCTAACAAAGCAGAATTCATATTTTTTTTATTACAGAGTGTGTTGAGGAAACTACAATTGTTATGTAAAAATGTCGAAAATGGTATTCACAGCTATGGTATTCATAGTCAGAACAAAACACTATCACTACGGAGGCAGGAATAAGTGAGACGGTCCCTACCTGGATGAGCTGCAACTGCATGCCATGTTGAAACATGGCCTTATACCACCAGTGGCCTTGTTTTTTTTGAATGACTAATTTGTTGCTAATCTCACGAATTTTACTATTTCACCCAGCTTTGTGGGAAGAGCAGAGTGCTCAGCCCGAGACATCATTATTTAAATGCATTGGACTGTTACCTAAAACGCCACCAACAAGGGCTAATGGCCTTGTTGGTAAAGACTACTAACTGATTCGAACTATGCTCGCCTATTGCAAGCTGCCTGGCAGAAATGCAGATTGACTATTATACATCTGGAGACCCAGATCAACACAGATATTCATCAAAAATAGCTTAAACATGTTGATTTTAGATAAAATTGAGATATCAAAGGTTTCGGTAAAATTAAAATCGTCAAACGGTAGACTTGCAGTATTGGCCTAACAACTCGGCCACATGAAAGTGATGCATCGACAACAAATGTGTTATATAATTATCTCTTTCAATCTAACCTAATCTAAATTTTTCAATTTAGCTGTATCTTCACGCCCATATCCCCAAAAAGGTAGGCAGAGGAACAACCAGGGCACCCACGACTAGCCGAAAATACTAAGTAACACAATGTGATAGGTGGCAAGCCTATCGCCAACCGACACATATCTAATTCAGAGCAACATTTTTTTTATTAGAAAATTAGAATTTTTTCTTTGTTTTTTCTATCATATATTTTTTTAAATTTTCTTTTTATTGCCCGACCCGGGATTCGAACCCGGGACCTCATGCAGTCAAGTCCAACAACTGAACCACTAGACCACAGAGGCGATCTAACTTTAATCCCTATTTTCGGGGAAAAAGACTTGCTGTGGTATAACTTTGTTGTGGTTTGTTTACAGTTAACATTTTTATATGTAGGTACCGTCAGTAACATCCAACCAAATAAGTATTAAACGTTAAACTAAAACAGTATTTTTATCTTTAGTTTCAAAGTCCTGACGTTACTGTAAAAAGTGAATCCGGTTAGCTAAAGTGTAAGGAAAAGTATTAAATAAACTGTATAGTGTATAAGTACAAATGTTTACTACAAAAAAGTGTGTATACCAAGAAATTCTACCAAGTACCGACGATGGCAAGTATAGATTCTATTATCTCTTATCTATATACATGTCTATACGAGTATTTCTTACCATTAGAAGAGCTATTATTTATGATATTGGAAAGCAAAGTGGCAGACGGGTTTTCTGATGGTAATAAATTCACGCCGCCTAGAGACATTAAAGGTGGTAATAGTGCGTTGCCAACTTAGGGCCGGGATGTTGGGTCTCAAGCAAAAATAAGTATACAGGCTACCTTTTGTTTCAAACTGGAACACGTCAACGACAAGCACTGACGTTAGGGCGGCTGGAATAGGTAAAGCAGTGGTACCAATCCAGGAGAGTCGCTGCAAAACTCTACCACCTATTCTGATGTAACGGTTTACGAGCCGCCTGTCATAGGAAGGCAGATGGTCTATTTTTCAAAGAGGTCCGGACCAACACGGGGTAACAAGAAAGCGACGCATCTACAGTTGTGTTATCTATAGGACATAGATAATAGGACAAGGACAGGTTATCTTTACCATTAGAAGAGCCATTAGCTTACTGAAGTGAAACTTCTTTAGAATAGTTGTGATTTCAAAACGGGTGTAACGGAAAAACGACAGGTAAGAGACACAAATATATATTTATCTCATTCTTTTGCAGGTAAGAGACACAAATGTATATATATCTCATTCTATTGCAGGTAAGAGACACAAATATACATATATTCATCTCATTCTTTTGTCGATTTGCTGAAGTTTCACTTCTATCGTGTGTGAATCCCACACACACCTTTTTTTGATTTTTTGCTATCTTATCGTATAAAAAAATAAGATTTGGCTAAAATTGACATATTAAAATTTTACACTATTAAATAGCATGCTTTTGTATTGTGGAACATTATAAGTATTATTTAAAAATACGTGCTTAAACATACCAGCATCTTTTAACCGTGTTGGTCCGGGCTCCTTTGCAGAATAGACCATCTGCCTTCCTGCCAGGCAGGTCGTAAAATGCGAGCATAGGTTCACCGTCACTAACACCGTGACATCTGACTAAGTGGTAGAGTTTCGCAGTGACTCAACCGGATTGGTACCACCGTCTTATCTATTCTTGCCGCCATAACACCCCGGCCTCAGGTTGTCAACGCACCATTACCACCTTTAGTGTCTCTGGGCGGCGTGAATTTCTTACCATCAGGAAATCCGTCTTCTTGTTTGCCTTCCAATATCATAAAAATACTGGTAAGTAAAGCACCATTAAAAAGACTCATGTTTTATTGGATGTGAAAACAAACAGACGTAAATTGGGACGGAAAATATAAATACACGTCGCCTACGAAGGCCAAACTGAAAGTTTTTAGAACTGCCAACTTAAAAGCATTATATTAAAAAAATAAGTTTAAATTTTAAAAATAGAACTCTTTACCAATAATATTGAGTATACATTTCATTCATTTGTCATTTGTTTTACGATTTGGCGGCAAATTGAAAATTGTCTGTGCACGTCAGAATGAATTTAAGCCGAGAAAATTTTCGTGCAATGATTTTTTATGACTTTCGATGTCATATAAGTCAAAAAGAAAGTTATGATAGACTTCGATTGGCTTTTCACGATGAAGCCCCATCTCGTGCCACAGTTTATAACTGGTTTAATGAATTCAAACGTGGTCGAACTAATCTCACCGATGATTTGCGTGAGGGACGGCGTTCTACAGTGACGACTGAAGACAATATCAGTGTTGTGCGGCGTATGATAGAGACTGGCAAAAGAGTGACCTATCAGCAGATTTGGACAAATCTAGGCATAGGTATGAGTCAAGTGCACAAAATCCTCCATGAACATTTAGCGGTCAGGAAGCTTTGTGCCCGCTGGA
>NJDC01057958.1:138935-149374 GCA_002245475.1 Calephelis virginiensis
GCTGCGTTTCAAAACGCCGTCGAAGAGACCCCTAAGGCCGAGTGGGCAAGGTGCTTTTCTCAATGGTTCCATCGAATGCAGCGATGTATTAATGTAAATAGACGCTATTTCGAAAAGTTATAATATAACTAATAACTTGCTAGAATGCTTAGTTTTTGATTTTCTAAAAACTTTCAGTTTGACCCTCGTATAGACACCAAAGTTGATAACAGTTATCAAACAAAATCTGTGAGCCTTTCTTGTAAGTTGCAGTTGCACTACCTATTATACGACAGATCCTAATACCAAAGTTATGGTTTTAGAAATAAATCACGTATAAAAAAAACAGTGACGAAACAGGACAAGTTGTCGCAAAACTCAATGGTCTAATCACAGTCATAGCTAGTGCAAAAAATGTAACTCTACAAACTGCCAGGCCGAAAGGCAGACACGGAGAAAAAATGTGGTATAACGAATAAAAAAATATTTTTATAGCAGTTGACAACCCTACCGAGACGTAGCATATCGCCCAAACAAGTTCGCGGGGTCATTCCGGTTCAACCGCTTAACTTTGACCGCGCCGGTCACAATTCCAAAGATTCTTACACTATTATATCCTAAATACGTAATTAAATTTCACCATGTAGTGTTTATGTGGCTGGAAGGCTAAGTAGTAGTTTGATAATAATAATACTTAATTTAAATAAAATAAATAAGGTATTGTTGCGTTTCAAATCTGTTGCTAAGATATTAAACTAGATATGATATTGGCATTATTAATATTGTTTGTAATATTAATATTTATTTTAAGAGAAACTAAAAATACCAAAGATACATTTACTAACCCAAATCTGTATCTTGTGGCAGCACTCAGAAACAATAATAAACAGAACCACCTGCAGCCATAACGTCATGACGTATTCCGGTTCGGAGGATAAGGTAGCCGGTAAACTTCCTTTTGCTCGAGGTCTAACATCCTGGCCTCAGGTTGGCAACGCACCATTACCACCTTTGGTGTCTCTAGGCGGCGTGAATTTCTTTCCATCAGGAAATCCGTCTGCTTGTTTGCCTTCCAATATCATAAAAAAAAATTAACCCATCATTAATTTACAATTTCATATGGAAAATGTCGGCTAAATGACTTATTAAAAGGCACTTGACGTCTCTGAGTGAATCCTGAGTCTGAGTGGTTGTGCCTCTGCCTACCTCTTTGGGGATATGGGCGTAAAGATGTGTTTTCCTTACACTCTAATTGGAAACACGATTATGAGAAGCACACCTATAAGAAAAATTCGCAAATTTATAGTGTGATTTCGGAATTTGTCTTTCAATGCTGTAAACAGCTGTTATGTAGCAGTCTGGGGCAAAACCTTAACACAGATAAAAAAACGTAGATCAGGATATTTATTTAAAGTTTTTTTTGTTATAAAATCAAGCAGAGGTATCCCATAACCCATAATGAAGGGGAAAATACTTCAAAGTTTGTTATTAACTTGAAGCCAGGATTTAAAACTTCTTGCTTATGTAACTTACAAAAGAATTTGTTTCTCTTCAAACAGGAACACGATATTAAACAGTAATCTCGGCGAATAGTTGCCAAATTCTACCACTTTGTAAAATGTTGAGCATTTTTTCTTGACTTGATTTCTTTATTTTTTTAAACAATAGGTATGTTGCCTACATACAACGGTATAAGTAAGTTTAAGTATCTTAATTACGGATCTATTATCGCAACAAAATATTTGAGATCCAAAAAGATCCAGAAAAAAAATCTAAGCTGGATCTAATCCTAGATTAAGAAAACTATAATTCAGTAAAAACTGGAATAAGAGTGAGTGGGCTACTTGATGGAAAGATGTCATCACAGTCTATACACATGCGCATTAACAAGAGTTAGCAGTACATACAAACACCTATATCTTCACGGCAAGTCCCTTATAGGGTATGCAGATAGTATTGAGTGCCAAACTTTACGGTCCTGACAAAACCTGTCTGGCTTCCTTCACATTATTTTTTTTCCCATTTCCTTTTTCATACAGACACGCCAGTTTCGGAGAATCTGGACACCACCCTTAGATAATATCCGAGCGATCTGTAGTAAATCCGGTCTTTTAAGATAACCTAATTCAAAAACTCTTTTTGACAAAATTTAGCGGAAAACCGTTTTAGGAAGGAGATTCAGTTTTACAAGGAGACTTCTAGAGTTTGACTGTTTGTATAAAGAAGATGCGTGAAAATATTTGTTGACGACCAATCTTCAAGATGTTGTCAGTTGTAATCTTACTTCTCAGTATCATTACTCTATATGCTACATTAATTAGACAAAAGAGAGGCATCATAGCAATTTATGTGCATTTGTTACATTTCCACAGAGTATGCCGTTCTTTTGTTGACCACTGTAAAGCTTTTTCTGTAAATTTCCCAAATTTATTAAAGATCTTCTTATTAATAGATATAAGAAATATGTTAAATTTAATTTACTAGGTGATAGCGTTTTGCAGCGTCTCGTCCGAATTGGTACAACCACCATATACCTACTCCTGTCGCCATAACGTCAGTGCTACCCGTTGACGTGTTCGGGTTCGGAGGATAAGGTAGCTGGTAAAATAACGTTTTAAAAATTACGTAAATGACAAGCCTGCTAAGTTTCTTGCCAGATCTTCTCAGAGCATATCCGCATTCCGATCCGGTGGTAGATTATAGTATTTTAAACACGCGCCACAAGTGCATCATCGTAGGGTTTATTATATTATATTAACTTTGGACCCCTTTTTACGAAAATTACGCGGACGCAGGAGCATAAAATTTGGCATACTTATAGCTTACGTGTAGGAGAAGTGCAGAACGCTAATATTTTTCAATAATCATGCTTTTAAAGTACATTAAATCAATAAATAAAACATTACCCACCTAACAAGCATTTGACACATATAAACAAATATATTGATGATAACGATAAAAGATCAGAGATGGCTAAAAAGTTTGGAAACAAAGTAGTTGGTCTTGCGAAATGAAGATGGCATTCTTATCAACAAGATATTAAAATTTATTATGGTCGAATTTCGACCAACTAGCGACCACTAGTCTGAAATAAAATATTATCTATTCTATGCTATGCTTGTGTTATTGGTACTAGTCAACAATATTAATAGATTTAAATACATATGTATACAATATTAACATAAAAATATGGACCCACACCGACACATAAAAAATACATGTATATTCGTTCACAAACATGTTCCTTGGAAATCGAACCCGAATCTTACAGTTGGTCGTTAGGTATGTCCACTAACCGCTCCTAATAAGACAGTAATAAAAATTACAAATTAAAACAGTAAGTTACAATCTTGTTAAATGACTTCGTAAATAACATTATTTTAGTAAAAGCACGAGCTAAGGCCTGTTTCACACTGGTTTATTCAAATGAGGGTAGTAATAAGAGGCGGCATATGATTTCTTGTAAATTATGTATGTTATTTAGGTGCCTGGCCGACGGCAGCCGCGGGCGAAGACGCTAAATTAAAAACACGTCAAATATTAAATTGGTCCGAGACATCTATTAAGGAGGATAAAGGCGTGTGTATAATGTATTTTAAAGACACGCGTTTTATTTGAATTCTTAATCATTAATGTAGTAACTCGGAAAGGTTATGCTTGTTTGAAATTTCTTTCTAAAATATATGTGTAATGTAAATTAAATTTTTGTCAAAAAAAGGATATATCTAAGTATCTTCACGCCCATATCCCTGACGATGTAGGCATAACCACCCACGACTAGCCAAAGACACTAAGTTTCACAATGTGTTTGTAGGCAAGCCTATTCATTGACAACCGGCCATACATCCAATCCCGATCAACATTTTTTTATTAGAAAATTGGAAAAGCCTTTTTTTGCACGCCCTGGAATCAAAATTCGAATTTGGGGATCGAAATTTAAATTTTGTGAATTAAGTAATAAAGTATATTAAAACCTGTATCCTTTTAATTAGGCAGAAGTTTAATTGACAGAAGTTATTTGGAGGAAAAGGTTCAAAATTCGGATTGTCGAACATTTTTTTTGTAACTTACTTTATGGTGTACAAATGTGATGACTGATGACCATCCAGTTAAATAATATATTCATTGTTTTGGTTTCCACATTATTTAAATTTAGAACAAGTTTATGACAAAGTCGTGTGACGACGATTTGTTTGGAAAGTCAGTGTTTGCTGCTGTCATATTCCAGTATAACGCAAGACTTTTAAGATGTTTACCTCAGGTTGGAAAAGAATCGTTAACTTGTTATGGTTATACTAGCTCACTTAAAATGTTCAAACTCTAATATAAATGACTAATTCCCTCTAAACATAACGTTAGTGCTCGCCTATATCGTGAACTGTAGTCGTTGAATATACCACAAATTTACTTAGCCAGCATCTGAGTGGCCAAATAACGTTGCTTAAACAAAAATGTAATGTTAATAGATTATTATCAAAAAGACATCAACGGGGATGAAGCTACCCAAAATTATTACATGGGACAAATAAACAGATTTGCACTTTTAAAAAGTTTTTACGAATTTCACATGGAATAATAAATTCTAACTCAGGTTTTAAATATTCGTTTTTCTATTTTACTGATTTTCTATATGACATGAATTTGTTCTTCCATTAAAAAATTAAACTTAACCAAACCGTGACAAATTTCAGTGCTCACTACTGTCGTGCTCCAATCTATCGAGTAGCCGGTAAACTTATTCACGGAAGGGGCCTAATTTTTCAGCTTGAGATAAGCAAACCATCCCCACCATCTTTGTAGTCTTGGGCAGTGTGTATTTCTTCATTATATTCGTTCTGTCCTTTCGTCTGTTGGTGTCTATTCGACGTTGTGCGTGGCAAAAAGTTCTCTGTTAACCTTAAAAAGGGATCAGTAAATCGCTGACCTTGTTTAAATATTAAAAAAGCATTTTTTTCTCACTCTAATAAAATATATCTTTATTCTTACCTATTTGACTTATCGTCAAGTTCCTAACGAGGTAGGCTGAGAGTTTCGAGTGCTAAATAATTTCGGATTTATTACCCTTTTCATACAACCATGCCGGTTTCAAAGATTCTCAACACCACACGAATAAAACTCGATCGATTTGACCGTGGAATTTTAACCCATATTTCCCCAGATACGTAAATCCTTCCATATTCGCATTGTATACCTGTTTAGACTATATTTCATCTATCATGCTTTCCACATGACTGAATCACTGAAGGCCGTTCTCATTTTTTAGCCCAGCTCTTTCTATCAATCCCACTTTTTCTCGGATCTCACTGTTAACAATGCGATCACCTATTTTATAAATTTTATATAATAAATAAAAAAATAAAGTATTAATCTTTGCAGGATTTGCTCGTCTTGTTTTATTTTCCTTAAAAAACATTGAAAATTTCCAAAATCTTAAAATGTTTATACCCAAAAAACATCACCATTGTGAACAAACTTAAAAAGCAACTAGATATCAAAAAACAAGAGCTGGAAGGCTTTTACTTAATTCAGAAGCACAGCGGGTGTTCCCGAAAACATCGAACCGACATCGTGAAATATGGTGCGCAGTCCCCTCAGGCTCAACCCTGCGTAGCTGGCATACCATTCAGCTCTGGATGAGCTAAATTAGTTGGGTTTTATGGTCAATGCTTTTCATGGTATTAGTTCCACATTAAGCTCGATAGTTTTATATTTGTGTAGAATTTATACCTTTCATCGTCGACACTATGTCACTAAGGACACACACACACAACGTATTGTAGAAAAGTACAATTTTTAATTATTTTTTTATAATATTGGAAGGCAAACAAGCAGGTAAGAAATTAAAGCCGCCTAGAGACATTAAAGGTGGTAATGGTGCGCTGGCAACCTGAGGCCGGGATGTTAGACCTCGAGCAAAAGTAAGTTTACCCGCCACCTTATCCTCCAAACCGGAACACGTCATGACGTTATGAATAGGTAAGGCGGTGATATCAATCCAGGTGAGTCGCTGCGAAACTCTACCACCTAGTCAGATGTCACGGTGTTAGTGATGGTAAGTCTATGCTCGCCTTTTACGAGCTACCCGGCAGGAAGGCAGATATTTAAAATAGGTTTGATAAGTGTTGTTATACAAAAAAGCGTTGTAAAATTTATATTTAACGTTAATTCTAGAATAGTTTAATGGGTACAACAGATCTCCTACTTCGAAAATAAGTACAGATTTTTATTGTTATAGCGTAAAAGCGAGTATTCTGACTGATAAGAGACAAGGTTCAACTATAAACACCAAATATGTAATTGGTGCGTAAATATCTCATAAGTTTATTTTTATGTGTTATTATTTAAGTTTAAAGTTGTGTTTTTAAAGTGAAACTTCTGTATCGACGTATAAAAAATGCCATTATATTATTCTGTTAGACATCACATTACATACCTACCAGATATTCATATAAAAAAGTATTAAAATCGGTCGAACCGTTTGAGAATGCGGTAACAAGCAACAAAGAGACGAATATATTGATAAAAGAAAGATACGTCACTTAAGATGAAAGGGGTTGAAGTTGAACTTTAATCTCTTACGTTAGCCTAAATATCAGTGTTTGCAATTTTCTGTTTTTAGTATAGAGGTGTGGTAATTAATTAATTAATTTATACGTAATACTTTACATCCCAGGATGGAAATGCACTATAACTACTTTTTATTCGACTTAAAAAACATATAAATCGTTCGAGACCCATATTTTTTAGGTATGTCAATCGATTTCTTCGTAATTTTTGCAAAAATTCTTATTTATTCAAAACAGCGTAGTTTTGAGGTCCAATTTCCACTAATTTTGAACCTGATGATGGGAATCCAGAGAAATCGAGGAAAATACTTAATATTTGCATACTCACGTAGATGTTTTATTAAATGAACTCCATGTCGATTTTTTGCAGTTTTACGAGTGTACATTATTGTATCTAGTCCATCTGTTTGCTTTAGCATACAAACGTACCTGATAATGAGAACCCTCCACCTAATGTGATATAGATTTAAGAAAGCTTCAAAACTTTAAAATCTTTAAAATAATATTTGCCAATACGTTAATGACTTCTAAAACCGATCAATTCGCTTCAACTTGACATGAGCAGTCTTTGTCGGCGTTTTGCCAAATAAAACTCAATACCCGTCAGCCAAAACCACATTTATCATACCAACAAGTGACGTTTAGAAGTAGCTAAACAAATTGAGAGTCCTTCCCCTTAAAAGGTTATTTAAAATTTATAACCGAACAAAAAGTTAATTAAGTTTTAATAGAATTCGATTCAGGAGTGCGTAGTAGCCAAAAATAGGCGGGGATGTTATAAAATATAATTAGTTTTTGGATGTTAATGATCCAGTTTTTTAATGTTTGAATAAACAATTTTCGGAAGTTTTTGTTTATTAATATCTGGTTAAGGGTCTCATGTCTCAATTCTTTTGCTTGTGAAATAAAGCCTACTGTTCTATAGATATAAAAGCCTATGTTTGTAATGGGAAAAAATATAATGATTCTTTCTTACTGTACTACTGGAAAATTTTTGACTGATGCAAAATCATCATTACTACATCGTATAAAACAACGTCGTTTCCTCTGTCCTTATGTAGCTTTGTACGCTTAAATCTTTTAAACTACGCAATGCATTTTGATGCGGTTTTTTAATAGATAAAGTGATTTGAAAAGGAAGGTTTATATGTTGGTTTTTTGGCGCCATCGAGAGAAAAGATGGTCGAAGTTTTTTCATAATTATTGAATTTCGTGTTAATATTGAGTGAAATTGGTCAAATTTGGTGGCATTTTGTACAATTTTGTTCAGTGAAAGTGCACAAATGAAATAATTATAAAGAAATTAGCGTATCGTATATTTTCTCGTTGCCGCCAAATCTCGTTACATGAGCTTGTGTAAAAAGGCCCCGCTTTACCGTCATGACTTACTGACGACTTACGACTGATGACTAATTAAAATTAATTGAAATTGATATAAAATTTGATGCAAATTTCTACTTGACTAATGGCTAAATACTAACGTGAAGGCCAAAACTTAAAAAAAAAGAAAGAAAAAGGTTTATATGTTTATTTCATAACCATGCTAAACCGGGGCGGCACTAGTAAAAAATGAATACCCGACTCCAGGATTGAAACTATTTGCATTCTAAATTCATTAAAATCAGTTCAGTGAATAGCTATGAAAGGGTAACTAATACATTTTTGTATTTATAATGTCAGTATATATCAACATTTTCAGAGTTGTTAGGAAATCATTAATTTTTGCAAACGAACAAAATTCTATGAAATCTTTGATTTTCACTTTCCTTAGATGCTGAAATAAACGTTTTCGGATTAAAATATAGATTATTATATATTAGAACATGTGTTATCTAGTCCTAAGATATTATATTTATGTCATTATAGCGTCATTTGTTGTGATTCTGCTGTTCACAAACTATCTTTGCTTTAGAGGCATGCTATAATATTTTAAAGAAACAAAAACAAAAGAGATGGAACATTTTAGACACGTCGTATTAGTCCAGATATGTCAAATTGTGACATATTTATTCAACTGTCTCCGAATAATTATTAGATTAAATATCGTGTACAGGATAATCTAACAGCACCAAAGTGTTTTGTCTCTTTCTATTACTTTCGTTGAAAGAAGAGAGCGATAACTTAAAATTAATTTTAAAAATAACTACCGTTATTGTATTCTATGGCTGCGTGGTAGAGTGGCTTGTATATATGAAACCCAATATTACCACCATTAAATAATGACCCACTAGTATGCACTAGCATCCATGTTGTCTTCAAACAACGTTTGTATCTTACCATCAGCTAAGCCGCCTGCTTGTTTACTACCTTAGATTCAAACCCGTATACACGATAAGTTACAACCAGGGCACCCACAATTAGCTAAATTACTACTCAGTCCCGTAAAGGAAACCTAATCAGCAACTGTGTATAATCAAATTTTAGCGAAAGTTGTTTTTGATTAGAATTACCCCTCCCACCCAGGAATCGAATCTGAGAACACATGCAGTCAATGCACTGAACTGCTAAACCACAGAGGCAGCATTTTATCTTATAACCAAAAAAAAACACAATTAAATTTACTTCATAAAATGGTGTCACACAAAAAAGTTTAATACCTGAGATTTATTTATGTATGATTCATTTTTTGAAGGCAAAGAAGCTGATGGATTTCCTGACGGAAAGGAACTCACTCCGCCTAGATACACCAAAGATGGCATAATACGTTGCAGATCAAATCAAATGTCGTTTTTTAACAGAAACCATCCTTACCACATTGTGGGACTAAGGGCCGTACAGAATCTTCAATAGCTTTTGAATCCGTCAGTAAGTCAGTAAGTAGAAGTTTTGGCGCCATCGAGAGAAAAGATGGTCGAAGTTTTTTCGTAATTATTGAATTTCGTGTTAATATTGAGTGAAATTAGTCAATTTTGGCGGTATTTTGTATAATTTTGTTCAGTGATAGTGCACAAATGAAATAATCATGAAGAAATTAGCGTATCGTATATTTCCTCGTTGCCGCCAAATCTCATTACATGAGCTTGTGTGAAAAGGCCACCGCTTTACCCTTGAGCCTGACATGACTTACTGACCACTTATGACTGATGACTAATTATAATTGATATAAAATTTGATGCAAATTTCTACTTGATTAATGGCAAAATACTAACGAGATTGCCAAAACCTAAAGAAAGAAGAAGTCAGTAAGTAATAACGAAATAAATAAATAATACTAAATAATTAAATATTCCTGGACAAGTTACACAAATTGAATCTAAACCAAAAGTAACCAAATTATATGCTTGTGTTATGGGTGTTAGTCAACGATACTAACACTTAAAAATACTTAAATAGATACCAGAATAAGTTTAATAAACACACAAAAACACAAAATGATACAGAATTGTGTTAAAATGGCTGATTAAAAGATAATTGAGATCTCTGAGTGCGACCATGAGTAATAATTTAGGTGAATTATTTTGCGTATATTTGTTTACTAGCTGTTGCCTATGGCTTCACCCGCGTTTTCTTAGGTATTCGTTGTGTTCGCGATTAAAAGTAGCCTATATGTTAATCCAGGTCACAATCTATCTGTGTTCCAAATTGAGACAAATCAGTTCAGCTATTTCAGCGTGAAAGAATAACAAACATCCAAACATACATACTCACAAACTTTCGCATTTATAATATTAATAGGATCTCTTTGGGGATACGGGCGTCAGGTTTCTTGCTTATTTGATTTCAGCCATTAAAACGGAAGTTGTTTGCGCTATAAAAGTTGTTGATATTAATTAGCTAGGTATTATTAAACTTAAAGTAAATAAATAAAAATTAATTAATTACACACTAATAACAAACAGCTAAGTTCGAATCATTCTTATATAAAAAAGTGTATTAAAAAATGACGTAACACCT
>NJDC01057958.1:149881-161420 GCA_002245475.1 Calephelis virginiensis
CCAGGACTGACTTACACAGACACAGAAGGACAGACTTAAGCCTATTGCGATCAGTTCAAGTTGATTTTTTAAGTCACTAACAAAGATTCAAATTTCGTTATTAAGTGAATATGTTAAGTTAGTTTACGAGTTTTTTTGTATTGAGATTGAAGTAGTACGCGGATTTTCAGCTTGTAAGAAATGTAGGACGTATCTAGGAGCCATAAGTAATATAAAAATGTATAGTAATAATAATGACAACTCGTTATCAATGCTAGAAACATCACTCACTGGAGGAGTCGCATACTTTTTCTCTGTATGCTCCACTTACCACTCGGTGTGACGAGCTGCTGTGATAGACGTGCGTTGGCTTGTTTACTCCTTCCTTGCTTGTTCACACATCATTAAATATGTAAGGCATTTTCAAATTAGTGCACGAAATTGAAGCTAGATATTCTTCACAATTAAAATTGAAGTGGTAAAAAAAAATCAGACTCATAATAAACAAATTCTAGCCCTTTCATGTTCCGTAAAGGTTTAATGTACAGTCACGAGCATAAATATATTACTATGGGGAGATTAGCAAAAATATCTGTTCAAGAGCGAGTTCAATAATATCTGTCTGTTCATAAGCAGTAAAAATATCTGATATTAGTAGGGAGCATAATAAAGTGTCATCAAAATTATGTGATAAAAATGTAAATCAAATAATTGTGATAACCTCTGGAAGCATAAATAAGTGACGTCAATTAGGTGGCAATAATATCTGTCTTTATTTTATTTTCAATTTGATTTAAAATTAATACAGAATAATTGGACAAACAAATTGATTTCACATTGTTTTTAAATAATGTAACCACATTAAGTCATTGTTTTATACTACATTTATTTATAGATATATCATGTATTAATACTGAATTGAAGTAACGGGTCTATTTTATCTGCAGCAACCGTCTAGCATTTATAAATTATTTTGTTGTGTTTGACGTATGTATTCTTTTTTCGTATGTAAAATTTATGTTGCTATTATTTTATTGATTATCATAAATAGATAATTATCATTAATGATGTCTTATCGTATTACTGATCATTTACGACATCAAATAGTATCCACATATGAAGATAATAAAACAGTTCAAGAAATCACAGATACTTTAGAAATTTCCGTAAGTTATTTGAATTTATACATTCATGGAAATGTTAGCTTGATTGTACCCGCGCGATATAAGTCGAACAGCGCTAATTTTCAGCTATGTTTTTAATTTCGTTATTATTTAAAAAAAATGTTTTTTTACGTTTTTAGGTACCTATTCCGAGTCCCTAGCTGAAATATTGTTAACTAATGCGAGAAAACCTTGTATAATAATAATGTCCAAATTGTGGAGTGAGTAACTTGCAAAGGTGCCTCACTCTTTAAACTGGAACCTGGAAGAGGCGATCATTCTCTTTATGGCAAAAGGAATTATAGCTCTAAGTACCGGCTAAGTCTAAAATCTCTGCTTCCAAACACATTAACATCTTTGGTGTCTATGGCAGACATGTATTTTTACCTTCCTTCTTTGTTAACTGTAAAAAATTTGAGTATTTTTTTATTGCTGATTCTGAGGTTGAGCGCTCTGTTGTCGGACTTAAAATTAATGAAGTAAAGAATTCGGACCCCGGGTCGCTGAAGAAAAATCTGCATTTAAATTTTCTAATTAAAATAATTTTGACTGGCATTGGATATGTGCCTGGTTGGTGTTAAGCTTGCCACATTATGGGAATAAGTTTTACAAGTTTGTACCTTTGCCAACCATACGGGCTTGCCATACTCCAAAAACTTATTGTTTTTTACTTAGACGCGTTCGTCAGATAAAGCATGGACTAACAACGAAATTGTTCTATAAAGGTTTTTTCTCTTCGATAAAGGAACTCTAATAAGTCAGCCAATTTAGTGTCAAATATAGTTTTATTTATAACCAGGTAAATTAGAATAATCGCTGCACGTAATTGGGGCATATTGTATTTCATTATGTAACTGATACTACTAGACTCAAATAATTATCCAAGATTATATTACTTTAAACATATTGATCAATCATAGTTTTGTAGTAATTTATGGCTCATTTTTATATAATTAGTAGACAAACACCCAGACGGATTTATTAATTTAGGAAAGGAAAAAATCCACAAATAGTTTGCCACATGATACGCACTGCTAGGGTGTCCCCGCAGATAGTCTTAAAAAAACAATTTTGGGAACTCACCAAGTTTATTCGTTTATACTTTACACTTTAATAGACTTTGACTACTTAGATCACACGACTCTGAGTATTTATTTATGATATCAAGGGTTTAAATGTGGCGCGGTAATTATTCTCTCCCGAGTTCACCCCTGTCCAGACCTACGGACAGAAATCAGGTCCGTTGCTGAACAGATATTCGTCGAGGTTGAGTACTGACTGCCGCAGAGTATATAAATACTACGTAATAAGAGGCGCGACTTCCATAGATACATAGCAAACCCGAATTTTGTATAAAGTTTACTTAAAGTGACATATGTCACTTGACATAGCATGGTGAAAAGTATAACCCGTATAATTTGAAAGTAAGTCTAAAGGCATTCAGATCATATAAGGCAACTAGTGTCATATGATTTAGGTGAATAAAAAACATAGCAAATTTTAATTTTTTTTTTTAATTTATAAATATTTATAAATTATATACCCATTGACACAAGCGCAGCAGTAATTAGTTCGTTGGTCGAGTGGCTAGCGTACACGCCTAATTATATCGACCAACCGCGGGTTCGATTCCCGACGGGGGCAGGCATTTGTGTGACGAACATTTAGATGTCTACATTTCCAGGTCTGGGTGTTTTTAAATTTATTCTGGTATCTATTTAAGTATTTAAATGTTTTAGTTTCGTTGACTAACACCCATAAAACAAGCATATAATTAGCTTACTTTGGGGTTAGATTCAATTTGTGTAACTTGTCCAGGGGGTATTCATTTATTTATACTATTTTTATAAAACTTATCAAAAACATCAATTCCAGCACATGTAAAAAATCCACCTAAACCCTATAGCAATCTCATATAGTTTTATTAAATATTGTAAAATACCTATTACCCTCCACCTTTGACATAATATGTACTTTTTTGCTTTTCACGATGTCTTGATTATTGATATTTTTTATCAACACGGATAAACATATGCAAACGCTTTAAAAATAAAGTAAATAAAATCGCTTCTAAAATAAAAATAAAATATAAAAAATAAAAAAAAAGTGTGTGAGTGTCAGCTAGGACGCACGATTGGAGTTTACTCCTTACGAACGATAATTATGATATATCGAATAGAAAAAAATGCTACTATATGCTAGCGATGCGCGATTACGAATAATACTAATACTAATTATTCGACTACGCAAATCATTCGAACAAGTCGACTGCGTTTTAAATTATTCGACTAATGACAATGTCGACTCGACTTTTGTTCGGGCGAGATCGTTAGTCCTGAAGGAGAAAAAATACTGAAGGACTGAAGCGGTACGACTTACATGTGTTTGTCTCTTTCTACGTAACGCCTCATCTTTTCGTGTTACACTTGATTTTACTCCTCATAAAATTTCCGTACCGGGCCTTATAATTCAAATCGTTTCTTAAGGAGTAAACTCCAAAAATAAAGTATAATTATGTAAAAATAACTAAACCAATTTAATTTCAGTCGCATTGTAGGGTTGTAAATACATCAAAGGACGTTTGACAAGTCCAGTAGTTTCTGTGAGTTAAACCATTTGTTTATATCAAATATAAGAAAAATCAACACTACAATGCTTCGTAAATTGTGCGTCAAGTTTTAACGAGTCAACTTGAACGAATGTTTATGACTCCATTCAAACTTAAGCAATCGTTTTCACTAAAACTGAAGTATTTTTTAAGGCCCCTTCACATTATACCTAATTTAGTTGACTAAATACATAAATCTATGAAGTATGTTCACGCCCGTATTCCCGAAAAGGTAGTAGGTATAACCAGGGTATCCAGAACTAGCTAAAGACACTAAGTCCCATAATGTCATAGGTAGCAAGCCTATCGCCAGGTACATATCCGATATCAGGAAACGGATTTTATTAGTAAAAACATATTAGAAAATTGAAAAAAACACATTTTCTTTGGTTGCCCGATTAGGGGATCGAAACCGAGACCTCGTGAAGTCAAGTCCAATAAAGAACCACACGCAGAAGTGACATCTATGATTGGTAGCAAATCCTAACACCGGACCACAGGCAAATGCGACGTCTTTGTTTGGCACCAAATCCTAAATATTTTTATTTGTTAAGAAACATTTGCTCACAGATCCTGTAGATCTGCAATATTTTTTTTATTATAATGAAAGGCAAACAAACAGACGGATTTTCTGATAGTAAGAAATTCACGCTACCTAGAGACACCAAAGGTAGAAATGGTACGTAGCCAACCTGATGCCGGGATCTTAGGCATAGATAGGTATAGCGGCAGGAATAGGTAAGGCGCTGGTACCAATCCGGACGAGTTTCTGCGAAACTCTACCTAGTAGTATATCATGGTGTTAGTGACAGTCTAATGTGCAAAGGAACTCGAACCAACACGAGAAATTCCCTTATTTGGGGATTAGATTCAATTTGTGTAAGTTATCTAGATAAAAAAATTACAGAATTTCTTTATAGATGATTTAATATCTATTCTGCAAAGAAGCCCGGACCAACACGAGGTGACATTATTTATACATACTAGCTGACCCGACAATCGTTGTCTTAAGTCTAAATATTTAAATAACAATGTCAATAAATTGAATTGTTTAAAATTTAGATTTTCTTTAAATTTTCCTAAACTTAAACTTTTTTCTTTAAATTTTCTTAAATTGACATTTTACTAAAGTCGCAATCTATTTCTATCGTTAGAACCTTTTTTTCCCAATGATATAGAAGAAGTAAAGAGAGTCGTGATAGTTTTACATATTTGACAAGCATGAATCTTGAGTAATCTGTAAAAATTACTAGTGACCAATCTTTAACAAACCAATCGGAGTGGTCCCGTGCATATCTGAATAATACACAATGCTGACGATAGTATTTGGGAGCAGTAGAGGGACGAAATGGCATTAAACTGACTTCAGCAAGCCGTCTTCTGACAATCCATGCACTTGGTTTGCGTTCAAGGCGTAGAATTTTTGCATCAGTGAAGCTCCTGTTAAAAACCGATTTCTGATCATCGTGTTGACCAAATAGCGGTCTTTTCGCCTTCATCGAGGTTCATGTGTTCCTGGCCTCCGCAGATAAGAGCCGGTTTCTGGTTCACTCTTCAAATGTTAAGAGACAATTTATACTGTCATAACGTCACATTGACAATAAAGTTAAAAACATTAACAGATTATAATTGGAGTTTTGGCGCCATCGTGAATGAAGGTGTTCGTGATTTTATTATTATTGAGTTTCGTGTTTGTATTGAATGAAATTGGTTAATTTAGGTGGGAATTAGATTAATTTTTGTTCTGAATAATCGTGAAGAAATTAATGTATCGTCTATTTCCTCGCTGCCATAAAATCTCACTGGATTAGCTTGAGTAACGAAGCCACCGCTTTACTCAAGACCCTGACCTGATATGACTTTGTACATAGTGACTTATGACTGTATGTTGTATAAGAATTAACTTAAGGCCAAGTAGTCGTGAAAAACGACCGAAAGCCATATTTATAAAAGAAGAAGAAGATTGTAGTTGAAAACACTAATTTTTACTTTCAATGTGTTTCATGCCAGGACTTGATAGAAACTTGATAGTATTGCATTTATCATTTGGAAACTTATTACATTTTGAATCAAATGCAGTTTATTAGTTAGTAATAATTTTGTGATGAGTTTTTATTTTAGAGATATTCAGTTTTCTTTAACCAACCTAAGCAAGTAGTTAACTTGCTCGCGAGTGTATTTAATTGGTAGTTTAAAAAAAATCAAAAATGTTTTTTTTATTTAACCATCACTTAGGCCCTGAATTTTGTTTAATGTGCATGCAATTTTATAATGACAGTGGTCACAAAACCTCAAACCAAATGATTTACAAGACATTTAATTCTAACCCGATGACTTCTCGAAAGAAATTGTCAAAAATATTTTATAACCGATAAACCGAAACGAATCGATTTTATTTCATCGCGTTGCATCATATTAATCGAATATTCGAGTTATCCTTAGTAATGTCACTTTTAATTGCCCAGTATAAATCAAAACTCCTTGTTACGACTTCGGTGATTTACTTACTGCTTTGACATGTATGCATCCTTTAAATCAAGATGGAGTTCACGTAAAATTCCTCCTCATTTTGTGGGACAAAATTAATGCGGGTTTTAATGAGTTATTAGTTTTCGTTATCGCTTATTTTTTAAATAACTGTAAATTATCTTTACAATCATGTAATAAGAATTGCAGATGAATGTGCAAGTCTACACTCCGAGCTGTAACACGTCAGTGGGGCTACTCTTGAATCTCGATATCAAACCAATTCAAAATTGGAAACGTGTTTTTGTCATTTTAGGTACTTTTGAACACAGCCCTAGTGGATTATTCACAAAAATTCAACGAATTCGTTGACATAAATGTAATGTAATGTACATAAATGACTATTAACTAGATTATAATGATTAGTAGCTAAAATAACATACTCGATTCCAATTTCCAATATTGCATAAATCGATCGTTGAGAGTAACCCTATAGCTCCGAAAACTGTCATTACGGCCATTCCATTCCTACGCATGAAATTTGTTGCATAGTGCTCTACACCAGTGGTCTTGTAAGTAATGAGCCAGTGTTTTCACCTAAGTTTGCCACTTACGAGCTATTACATTCTACTATTAAAACAGCTTCTCGCGGGAGATCCACTTATTACGCATATGGAGGACGAAATCTAATTTGTATGTGTGTACTTTTTACATTTTTTTTAAAACATTATTGAGACATCATTGGAGTTACAATAGTATCTCGATTTCATTCAGATTGGAAATTGCAATCGAATATTTCAATTTAGATACTGCTAAACAGAACACAAGCAAATTATTGTCATGTAGCTAATATTAGAAACATTAAATCATTTTATCAGATTCACTGATTTTTTAGGACTAAATATGAACAAATAATAGTACTATGTTGAGGAATATAAAAAGTCACATATCCGATTCCAATTTTCATGAAATCGAGATACAAGAGTGGCCCCACTGAGAGCATCTGTAATACAAAACATTTTTGTCTACAAAATGTTGTTTAAAACACTTTGTAGATATAACATACATCATGTATATGCTTATATCATGCATGCATGCTTATATCATGTAATAACCAGTAAAATGCAATTAAAATTTCTGATGCAGTTAAACAGTCAATTACAACTCGGTGAACCATCTCCAACTATTATGTTACAAATTAGTTACAACCACACTATTTCAAAGTTCATTAAACATTCATCTGAGGACAGGTCGTTGCTCATACACATTGTTTCTTGCTTTAGTGTTTGTTTCTCAATTTAAAACTGACACATTGGAACAAAGAATTAATTGATGTTAGAAATTGGAGAAACTAATGAATGACTGAACAGAGTAGATATTCAACAGAGGCAGAGATTTTAACTTTCACAATATATTATTTTACTAGCAACTCGGGGCGGGTTCGAGCTTTAAATGGGTGAACTAATTTGATTAAATGAATGAATGTGGGAATGAATGTATGAATGTGTGAATGAATGAATGAATGTGTGAACAAATTAATGCATGTGTGAATGAGTAAATGGATACATTTTATGATGCAGCAAAATTTACAAAATTAGACACTTTTTAACTTCTAATATAATATTTAACTTGAGGTACACAAAGGCGGTCTTATCGCTTCGGAGCAATCTTTGCTAGACAACTTTAGCTAGCTCAATTTCCATCCTTAACTTCTTTGTTATTACACATAAAGGCCTTCCTCTTGAATCGTTTTATCTATTTACAAAACTGTATGTAAATTTGTTGCGTAGTTTTGAAGACCTAAGCATACATAGGGTCAGATTGCGGAACGCAACTTTGTTTCATACTATGTAGTGATGCTACTATACCATAGTAAATAAATAAATGATAAATAAATATCACTGGCAAAGTCATACGAATTGAATCTAACCCCAAAGTAAGCAAATTATATGGTTGTGTTATTGGTGTTAGTCGACGATTCTAATAGATAGAAATACTTAAATAGGTACCGGAATATATTTAATAAACACTCAGACCCGGAAATGCAGACATCTAAATGTTCATCATACAAATGCCTGGCCCCGTCGGGAATCGAACCCGAGCCTCACGTTTGGTCGATGTAGTTAGGCATGTACGTTAGCCACTTGACCAACGAGGCGGTCAATACAGTCATCCTAATGTCTCGACCATAAAATACCAACGCAACAATGACACTTATGGAGTCATAGGCGACAGTTCTCTATTCCCATCAGGAGCAAGCCTAACATAGATTTTTTTTTCATTGTTTATTAAAATTGTAATACTTTCATGTATATGTTTTTAATGTTATGCTAACCTTTACTTTACTCACAATAATTAACATGAAATAATAATTAGATAACGACATTGTTCCAGCTATGAAATTAATTTTTATATATACCGATGTATGTATATTGTAAAATCCTATTAATATTATAAATGCGAAAGTTTGTAAGTATGGATGTATGGATGTTTGTTACACTTTCACGCTCAAATGGCTGAACGGATTTGTCTGAAATTTGGAAGACAGATAGATTGTGACCTGGATTAACATATAGGCTATTTTTAATCCCGATCGCACACCGGGTTTCTGTGAAAACGCGGGCGAAGCCGCAGGTAGCAGCTATTTATTATATTTATGTACGCACATAGTAAGACACAAAATTTTATTCCAAAAAACTGTCCTATAAACTTCTTTTATTAGTTATTTTGTAGCACAGTAGGCCACGGTTGTTTCCTACCATCAGGAAAGCCGTGTGCTAATTCGCTGATATCTAGAATAAAAAAAAATTACCATAGTTATTACTAGAGACTGGAGAATATGCAATTGCATATTTGCATATGCATTTGAATATTTAAGCCATTTTCAGCGCTAGTAGCATATTTTTCCTAAGACCTAGTGATGATGCATATTATCGCTATAATTTATAGTATTTTTCGACAAGAATATTTTAAATGGTCGAAGAATTAATCTTACCTATGAACATTTAGAACAATACTTGAATGTTAATGTTTACAAAATATTAAGTAATGTTACTGTATTGATGATTATCGTCTATCAATGGATAGTTTACTAAATGTATTCTGATTTTGTAGTAAGAAAATTAAAACTTATTAGCTTTTAATTTTATTAAAAAACAATAAATTTTAAAGATATACATTTTAAAATGTAAAACTGAAAACAAGTTTTTACTAACAACAAACTTAAATTTAAAGGAATAATGTATTATGCAAAACAAAAAAAAATACTCATTTAATGGTGCATATTCTGTCAGTTTTAGTGCATATTTCAAGCTTTTTATGTTGCATATAATCCGATCTTTAGTCATTACTCTGTGGCAATACAAACAGAGCTTTGGCTATTCATCAAACTTAGCTCAAGGCAATATTCGTCTCTTCGTGACTTCTGTGATTACTCTCAGATAATATAAAATATGACCCAGTATAAACCATCTTTAGATCAAATATTACTTTTAAGGCCTTTTAAGGCCATTTGAGGTCCATTTGCCATCAAATTACCCTTTTAGGCATTATTTCCTTTTAAACGTTTCTTATAAATTTTATTGCTTAGAAAGTTTTAAAGATAAAAAACGTATCTTTAAGTACTTATTCCCGAAGAAGTAGGCAGATTCACGTATAACTTTCTGTAGACACTAAGTCCCACAAGGTGATAGAGATAAGCCTATTGTGAACGCGGTACATATCCAAACCCAGGCATCGGTAATTTTATTAAAAAGATTTTGTATTCCCCGACCATGGAAACGAATACGGATCTCATGAAGTTAAGTTTAACTCTGGGCCGCTAGACTACACAGGCGATTTAAAAGTAATTCGTGATTAGCCAAACCAAAAAAATAACTCTTTATAAAAATATATGGAAAGTTAAAGTTTAAAAGAAGAAGTATGCTGAAAGTCATTTTTGTTAATATCTATGTATAAAAAAGTCTGGTTTGTTAAAAATAGCTTGAGAACCGCTTAACCGATTTCAATGATACTTTGTTATTTGGTAACAGTTCTCTACTGCTCTCTCTCTGCTATTTGGCAGTATTACTATGAATATACTAAGAAATAAAAAAAAGCATGGAATGGGTAGTACAAGTTGCGCTGGGACAGTTAGTGTATATTTCGTTTATTTGACAGCCACTTTGAAACCATAGATGTTACTGGTACATATCCTATGACCAGCATCCTAAGCCACATGTTCAAGTACTTAATGATAATAATAATAATACGCTCCGTAATGATACAAGACAATGGCGAGAAATTATTGGCCAATCCGGGTGAGCTCACTACCTACTTTACTACCTAGTAATGGCTATTATAAACACACTATTGGTTATATTAATCAATAGTAGATTTAATTACCTGACACTATGAGTCATTTCGGTAAGCGAAAGGTTGAAGACAAATTGTTTCTGCTGCTTGTTTACTAGTTCGCGTGGGAAATGATTTAGAGCTCTCTGTATCAAATAACCTGTAATTTGTCTTGCGAAATCTTCCTGTTGCAATCTATAAGCGTTGATTTAGGGGTGCTTTAAGCTTGACCTCTATGGATTTTGGGCTTTAAAGTTTGAATACATTCAATTTGGGTAATGTAACTATTTATTAGTTGGCTCTGCCGTTTTGTTTCCTGATGTTTGCGTTAATTGCATAGTTCGCTTTCATGCCGGACAACTCGAAACGTCAATCTATAAGCGTTGATTTAGGTTTTGGTGCTTTAGGCTTGACCTCTATGGATTTTGGGTTTAAAGTTTGGATACATTCAATTTGGGTAATGTAACTATTTATTAGTTGGCTCTGCCGTTTTGTTTCCTGATGTTTGCGTTAATTGCATAGTTCGATTTTCAGGTCGGACAACTCGAAACGTCAATCTATAAGCGTTGATTTAGGTTTTGGTGCTTTAAGCTTGACCTCTATGGATTTTGGGCTTTAAAGTTTGGATACATTCGATTTGGGTAATGTAACTATTTATTAGTTGGCTCTGCCATTTTGTTTCCTGATGTTTGCGTTAATTGCATAGTTCGATTTTCAGGTCGGACAACTCGAAACGTCAATCTATAAGCGTTGATTTAGGTTTTGGTGCTTTAAGCTTGACCTCTATGGATTTTGGGCTTTAAAGTTTAGATACATTCAATTTGGGTAATGTAACTATTTATTAGTTGGCTCTGCCATTTTGTTTCCAGATGTTTGCGTTAATTGCATAGTTTGATTTTCAGGTCGGACAACTCGAAACGTGCTTTTTTAATTTCAAACATGGTAGCCCGGGATCATGTCATATAAAAAAAACTGATATACTTTACTAATA
>NJDC01057958.1:162051-174797 GCA_002245475.1 Calephelis virginiensis
TTTGGGTAATGTAACTATTTATTAGTTGGCTCTGCCGTTTTGTTTCCTAATGTTTGCGTTAATTGCATAGTTCGATTTTCAGGTCGGACAACTCTAAACGAGCTTTTTTAATTTCAAACAAGGTAGCCCGGGATCATGTCATATAAAAAACTGATATACTTTACTTTACTACTAAAATTAGTTTATTCACTCCTATTTCCTCGTAGATGCAACCAGAGGTACAACCAGGACATCCGCTATTAGCCGAATGTGCGTTAGTTAAATAATGTGACAGGTAAGTTAATCAACCGGATACTATTTAGCACTATATTATAATCTACTAACCGAACCGGCGAACTTCTTTTACTTGACACTCGATTACCTCTTTCTATCTTTGTGTAAAGATTACCTATGCCCTTACCATGAGCTTATGATGATAGATTCACTAGCGTACCTTAAAATTATTTGTATCAAAAAATATAAAAGCGCCCCTACTGGTAACTAATAGAACTAAATTTTCAGACTAAATGATCTATATTTCGATATGTAAAAAACCGAAATAATCTATAACAACTCATGTTAAAGGCTTTGCTCTTTAAAGGTTTCTCTTCATTCCGGATTCAGTGTTGCTGTTTGAAATTACTTATCTACGAAACTTATGAAGAAAACATTAAAAAAATCAATTATCGGTTGTTGATAGGCTTGCCACCTATCACAATGTGGGACTTAGTGTCTTCTGCTAGTCGTGGGTGCCCTGGTTGTGCCTCTGCCTACCCATTCGGGGATATGGGCGTGAAGATACTTTTTTTTACATACCTACCCGACCCACAGCGTCGATGTTTGTTACTGTCGTGTGTCATGAATACGGGTGGATATATACACAAAGTCATAGATACCAATTAAGATTGCTAAACACCGTTCACACCACAAAAGTCTATATACCAACAGTCTCCTTTGCAAAAGGGAATAAAAAAACACGTTAATAGCAACTACACTAGATTATTATATGATTAGTAATAAATACTCTGGACAAAGCAAGCAAATTATATGCTAGTTTTCTATGTGTTAGTCAACGATTCTAATAGATACGAGATTACATTGATTAAACACATTTTAAACATTTATTGAAAAAATAAGTGATAATTATAAAGCAAGTCCAAACACTAACAGATTAAATTGGAATACGCGTTAATTAATTATTTCCCAATTTACATTATGACTTTTACCCCTCTCCCACGGGAAAACCTTTGTGAGCCAGTAAAGTATTTCCTAGTCGAATTTCGTTACGATTGGCTTAGTAGATTCGGTGTTAATCTCAGTAATGATGCAGACAGACAGAAAAAATATCGAAATGAAAATAAATATAAATTAAAAATAAAAAATGCTAAAAAAATTATCTGCTAGTTAGCTAGATTAGTTAGTTTTCGTCACTTTAGTCGTGCAGTTTTTTAAAAAAGATGTCTATTTGTATAAAAAATAATACTTCTGCCGTCTAACAAACATCGAACAAGGTTCAATGGTGTTATAATCTTTATTGCAATAAGTTAAAAACTATAATATGTATCAAACTTAAATTAACTTCATATTAATTTTTATAAATAGCTTTTTTTTCATACGATAACGTTGGGATAAACACAGAATTATGCAAAGCGAGTCTAGCTTTTTAAGTCAAAACCTCGGTTTAAAATAGCTTAGCCAGCGGTCCTTTCACACGTCCCTGCACATGCTCTCCTATCTACATCTGCGGTGTAACTTCCATCCTTGCTAAAAGCACAACCAAGATTTTTCTATAAATTTTAAAGAAAGAAAAAATTTCGCCCCAGACAGGATTTGAACCTGTAACCTTTCGTCTCAAGCCGACGAATGCTCTAACCAATTGAGCTACTGAGGATTCAAGTCCCGTAGCGAAATTTTTAAAATTTATAGAAAAATTTATCCCAAGCACAGGGCAAGTGCTAAAATAAAAATACACAACCAAGATATTCAGCTTCATTCATTTTTTCCACCCATTCTTTTTTTTATGATATTAGATGGAGAACAAGCATATGGATTTCCTGATTGTAAGGAATTAACGTGACCTAAAGATATCAAAGGTCCTGACGGTGCGGTGCCAACCTGAGGTCAGGATGCTAAGACTCGAGCATAGTAAGTTTACCTTCCGAGCCGGAACATGTCAACGACAAGCACTGACGTTATGGTGGTAGGAATTGGTAAAGCGGTGGTACCAATCCGGGCGAGTCGCGGCGAAACTACTAGTCAGATGTCATGGTGTTAGTGACGGTTAGCTTATGCCCACCTTTTACGAGTTGCCTAGCAAGAAGACAGATGATCTATTTGCAAAGGAGCTCGGACCAACACGGTCTTTTTTTTAATAAAAAAATACGTTTTGAGTTTCCAAACTCAGAATCAAACCTACACCACAGAGGTGAATACTATGGCATTTATGTTAAGTATCGTTTACTGAAACAGTTACATTACAGTTAGGAAATATTTCTATGTTATACGATCTCCTGATGATATCACCTGACAGTGGAAGCCGGTTGAGAGATAGGAATTTATTACTTTGTCTCTTGCAAACTTTAGATGAGCGTCGCGGTTGTTTATGCCTCTATGGTCTAACTGTCCAGGTGTTGGACTTGACTTGTCCCGGGTTCATTTCCCAGGTCGGGTAATAAAAATGTGGTTTTTCCAATTTTCTAATAAAAAAAGTTGTTCAACTATAACACAACTGAGTCAAAATAACGATAGCGATAGGCTTGCCACCTGTCACATTGCAGGACTTAGCGTCTTCGGCTAGTCGTGGGTGCCCTGGTTGTACCTATGCCTATCTTCGGGGATATGGATGTGAAGATACTTATCGTTATCTATTTATTTACTTTTTTATTTTACAGAAGTGTTTAAATGAATATGCAAAACTACACAAAAGACAACTTTTACTTTCACTGCTGTGCAGCAACTTGCCCGGGTAGGGCTCCACCGCTTCATATATTCCGCCACCATAATGTCGGTCATGTTCTAACTCGGAACATATGGTAGCCAGTAGACCTGCACAATAAGCCTAACATCCCGGCCACAGGACAGCGACGCATGTTATAGGTTAACATCTACTGTGTCTATCAGCCCGGTTATCTCTTTCCATGAAGAGAACCGCGGTGGTCTCTTCACTTTAATGAAGACATACAAGGAGATAGATTCCCTTGGAAATTAGAAGTAATTACCAGTTTCGTCGCTTGTGGTCGTAATATTTTGTGGTCATGACTCGTGGTTGGGCTGCTGAATTTTTCCATAGGTTCCATAGTTCATAACTTTATGATAGTGTAGTTGCCTGTCCAAACTGTTTTCACCATTTTACATACCTATCCGGCCCATAGCGTGGATGTTTGTTACTGTCGTGTGCCATGAATACGGGTGGATATAATATATACAAAGTAATAGATACCAACTATATAACCAACATACCATTCACACCATAAAAGTCTAGATACCAACAGCCTCCTTTAATATACAAGTCAAATCTTGAACAAGAACTAGTTTATAATAACATTACAAATCATTCAACCGATCTTTCATTCAATTTTTCAGTGTCAACACCGCGTAAGTAGTCAAACGATGAAATAGTGCAGAATGGCTAGAGGGCATATCTAATAGTTTTCTAACCTGGTGAATTCTTTTATATTTCATGAACTTTATTATGCTGGAGATAAGGGTGAAAGTGGAATAAAAGATTGAAACAGGTCAAATCGTGCTTCGGCCATTCGAGTCGCAACAGAAGAGAAAACAGCAGGGAGTATACCCTTAATTGGATGAGCAATATGTTACGACTTCGGCAGTGCAGCTATCTTGGTTAATTGGTGCTCATGTCTGCATCTGAATGAATTTATTTTAGGGAACTTGTTTTTTATGTGGAGAATTATTACACGAAAATATTTCTTTACGACGAATACAATTTTTGAGGACCTAACAGGGGCTATACATTTATAAATCATGTAAGGCATTTTTTAAGCTTATTTATACCTAATCCCCTTAATATTCTGTATTATTAAAACTCTGATCAAGCTATACAAACTGATTTAATCCCAAAGTAAGCAAAAGTAAAAATACTTTAACGGTACATCTTAATATATATATATATATAAATTACGTGTCACGTTGTTTGTCCGCGATGGACTCCTAAACTACTTAACCGATTTGAATCAAATTTGCACACTGTGTGCAGTTTGATCCAACTTGAAAGATAGGATAGCTTACATCTCAATTTATAATCAAAAAAATTAACATCCGAGCGAAACCGGAATAGGCAGCTAGTTTAATAATAAAATATTTTCACGCCCATATCCCCGATGTAGGCAGAGGCACAACCAGGGCACCCACGACTAGCCGAAGACACTAAGTCCCACAATGTGATAGGTGGCAAGTCTATCGCCAACCAAAATAAGAAAAACCAAATTCTCTTTTTGTTGACCAACTCGACCTCATGCATTCAAATCCAACCCCTTGTCTGTTAGACCACAGAGGTTATTCATTCAAAAAGCATGTAAGACTCTTTTAAGGCTAATTAATACCTAATCTCCTTAAATGCTATATAAATAAAACTCGGGACAAATTGCACAAGTTTATCTTATCCCAAAGCAAGCAAATTATGTGCTTGTATTATGGATTGTAGTCAACAGTACTAACAACGAACGGCAGTGATGGTACGGTAACGGTATGTCCTAGAATAAATTTAATGAACACCTAGAACGCGAATTGCTACAGTTTAAATGTTCATCTCACAAATATTTGACCCCGCCGGGACTCGAACCTGAGCCTCGCGGTTGGCTAGACGTGTACGCTAGCGGCTCGAAAAAATGTTATCATAATACAAATGTTAGAAATCATCAATTTACAAAACCGTCGAACTAGAATCGTCAATTAATAGTGTTATAAATTATCACATTGTTTAACCACCCTTACTTATAGACGAACAAAGAAAAGCGTGAAGGTATCACCTACACACATTGTGGATTACACATGGCAAGCACATTTTTCAGGACATGATGTCTGTGGTGAAAAAAAAGTATCTTCACGCCCATAGCCCTTAGAATTAGGCAGAGGCACAACCCACGAGTAGCCAAAAACAGTAAGTCCCACAATGTAATAAGTGGAAAACTTATCGCTAACCGGGCACAAATTAAATCTCGAGTAACGTTATTTTATTTGAAAAATAAAAACACACATTTTCTATTTATTTCGTTGCTGGTAACCGAACCCGGGACCTTAAGAAGTCAAATCCGACACCGAACCGCTAGACCATAATGCGATATTCTGTCTGTGGTCTGCAATAAATTTATCTATACTAATATTATAAAGCTGAAGAGTTTGTTTCTTTGAACGCGCTAATCTCAGGAACTACTGGTCCGATTTGAAAAATATTTTAGTGTTAGATATCCCATTTACGAGGAAGGCTATAGGCTATATTCTACGCGGATGAAGTCGCGGGCAGAAGCTAGTTAAAAATATAAATATACCCTACTCACTTTAAGTCTAAAAACCTCAACCCTTACACTTGACACCTTAGTCAAAATATTTAATGGCTTTCTACAAATTATAAAGAATATGAACGTGTAGAACCGTGACATCCTACTAGGTGGTCGAGTTTCGCAGCGACTCGCCCGAATTGGTACCACCGCCTTACCTATTCCTGATGCCATAACGTCATGACGTGTTCCGGTTTGGAGGGTAATGTAGCCGGTAAACTTACTTTTGCCCGAGGCCTAACATCCCGACCTCAGGTTGGCAACGCACCTTTACCACCTTCGATGTCTCTAGGCGGCGTGAATTTCTTACCATCAGGAAATCCGTCAGATCACCTACGTCAGACCTTTTAATATCATAAATAAAAAAATGTTCCATCGGTTCGTGCGCATAACCAATTCAAATAGAGATTTATTTTCATAAACATGGATTACTACATAGATAGAGCTGACGTCACATATTCACACTGTAAAATATAAATTGAAATAAGCAACAATCTCACATTGACATTAGAAGAGTAGGTAAGATAAAACACTGAATAAGATTAATCACAAATACATAAACAAAAATAAGTAACTCAATCAAATCAAAATCAATCATGAGAGCGTTGTTTTTTCAATCGATATGTTGCAGTCAAAATTATTGACTAGACAAAATTAATGTTGACTATGAAAATAAGCAAAAGCAATTATTTTTGAACAAGTCAGTAAAAAGTAAGTTGATTATAATTAACTAACATAGATTTTAGCTAAAAGTTTGTAGTAATTAATTGAACATTATTAAATAAAACCAGTTGTGACAGTTCAGATAAACACTTTCAACTGGATGGAATGTTATGTACATAGGTTAATAACCTAAGTATTAAAAATAACGAAAGTAGAATAAACATTTTCTTTTTCTAAATTTAATGTATTTAAATAAATATTGACAATATTTTGACGTATTTGACTTTCATATTTAAAGAAATCTCATCACCATTTTATGATAACTTCAAAAATCAATAGTATTTCAAAAAATTTAATTTATTTATAGTAATAGTATATAGTATATTTGTTATCTTTCACCCCACATCTGCTAATTATTTAACAATATTTACAAATTTAAAACATTATATTTTGTGTAGAACATTAGCCTTCCTGCTGTAAAAGGCTAGCATAACTTAGAGAAGCCTAATATGATATCAAAGAAGATATAATAAAAATAGTATATATAGGACATGCTTATCTCTTAACATCAGGAACGTGGTATGTATATCACTATTTAATAAATTAACTAAAAATGCAGGTGCATTACATTTTTCAAACTCCTTGAACTTAAGAGTTAACTGAAATTACTAGTCCAAACGTCTTTTGGCCAATAAAGCAAACAATTTGTGATGATAATTTAAATTAAAACGACGTTGCCAAAAGGCTGTCATTTAAAGTGCTTTTAATTGCCAGTCGAAATGCTTATGTCTGGTTATGATTTTTGACTGCAACATATACAAATATACCTTATCAAAATGTATTCAAATTGATGATTGATTCGAACATTCTGTATAACTATGATTGAATAGAGATACATCCTATTAGTGTCGTGGTCTATTCACCAGGCAGATGTTAACCTATGACCAGTGTCGACAGATGTGGGTGGAGATGTTTAGACATTACATGAGTCTCAAATACGTATAACAATAACTGATTAACAATGAACTTTACAAATGTTTTCTGGCTGTGAAAATGCGGTTTGGTTGCGATTTGTGAAGACCTTGTCTTAAAGTCAGAGCTGGATAAGGCACGAGTTTTAAACAATTGTACTTTTCCACAGTATATTTTATAACATACTTAAGCCAACCGGTTTCACTTTCGAAGTATTTTAAGGGTTTAATAATTAAAGACAAATAAGTCTACTTGTTTTATAAACCGACTTTAAAAAGGGAGAAGGTTCTCAATTCGTCTGTATTTTTTATGTTATTTTTTGTACGTTTGTTAAGTAATCTCTCTTTCAATAATAAATAAATTTCGTTGGTTACATTTTAGGTGTGTATTTTAGATAGATAGAATTCTAGGCGCTCCCTTATTATTTTTACCTTAATCTGACTATTACCGCCATATCACTAAATAAATTAAGAATATTTAACTAAGCACGGTCTAAAATAAACATCCAATGAATTCGATGTTAAAGTGTAAGGTAAAACAAGCGTTTAATGACTGTTTAATTTTTTTGTAGTTAGACGATTAGTTTTTGTTGAGGTTTTCAACGTAGACTAAAATGTGTGCATTAACTAGCTGTTGCTTGCGGCTTAGCCCGCGTTTTCGCAGGAATTTCGTTGTGGCATCGAGATTAAAAGTAGCCTATATGTTAATTCAGGTTACAATCTATCTGTGTTCCAAATTTCAGACAAATCCGTTCAGTCATTCAAGAGTTAAAGAGTAACAAACATCTCATTGCTCATTAGCCCAAGGCTTAGCGTGCACGTCTAACTCTACCGACCAACCGCGACTCTCATGTTCGTTTCCCGACGTGGGCATACATATGAGTTATAATTTTATATCCGTATCGGGCTGATTATTAAATGTATAATATTATTTTAAGTATTTTTCATGTATTAGTATCATTGATACAAGTATATAATTTGATTACTTTGGACTTTGATCAATAATTTGTGTTATTTGTCCAGAGGTATTTAAATTGTTTATTTTACATATTGAAGTGGGGTTTTGTGTTTTTTAAACTTTTTTCGAACTCTGAAGAACTTAACGCCTTATTAGTTTTGTAAGCTCAGATGATTTCAAAACCCTTGATATCAAAGAGCAAGTACAATACAATAAATTTTATTTATGTAGAAACCCATAGTGCCTCCCGTTTCTAAAAAAACTCACATTTTTTGGCATCACAAAAGCCTATCGCCGCCAAAAGGTGGTAATTAGCGACAGGTGTGATAAAGTTTCATAAATTCACCATTTTATTTTAGTTTCGAAGCCACGTCTAAAAAACCTTTGTTCCGAACAAAGTTTATCCCAACACCCTTTGTCAATGTCAAATTCGCTACCATTTTGAGTGGGATACAATGTGGAGACATGTGAAAATTTTGAGTCATGGTGACCTTAACAAATTTGGGTTTTTTGAACGATTCCACGGGTTTTTGTTGAAAATTTTTTGGCGACTCTTGGTCTATTAACTCTAATATTTGTCTCACATTTTTTGGTACAATTTTTAAATTCGGTATTTCGTGAGAAAACATTTTTAATATTTTTTTTAATAATTATTTAAATGTTTTTACTTATCGCCTTTGTGGTGTAGCGGTCCAAGTGTTGAATTGTTGATTGAAGTGTTGATGAGGTTCGATTCACGGGTCGGGCAACTACAAGAAAATTGGTTATTTGAATTTTCTAATAAAAAAATGTTGCTCGGGATTGATATGTGCCCGGTTGACGATTGGCTTGCCACCTATCACATTGTTGGACTTAGTGTCTTGGGCTAGTCGTGGGTGCCCTGGTTGTGCCTCAGCCTATCTCTTCGGGGATATGGACGTGAAAAATTTTATTTTAGTGTTATTTGAATTGAACAGTTAGGGGAATATAAAAATAATGTAATACTTACAAAAAAAGAGTATAAAGCAAACAGTAAGTAAAAAAGAAAGTAGAAAGCTGTATTTTTTACAAAATTACTATTTTCCTTTAACACAAACATAAAACAAGCGATCAGATATTCTGATGGTATGACGTTCATGTCTTATATACATAAAATTGTTGACAATACCTTATTGCGAAATTAACAAAAGGTATTTGAAGCCTTTGTTTGCCAAAGATAGCTCACTAAAATAGTTAAACTAACTTAACTAAGATAGTTAAACTAACGTAACCTTCAAACCAACAAATAACCATTAGCAAACTTGAATAGCCGTCTATGCTGGTAGAAGCAAGATTATATATTTGTATTTATCTTGAATACCTAAATGTTTTTTTTATGATATTGACCAGAGACCGGGATGTTAGGGCTCGGGCAAAAGTAAGTTTACCTAGCCGGTAAAGCATAAGTATTAAACTATTTTAACAGTTTATTATTTTTACAATACAACATTTGACGAAGGTGGATATTTTTGATTCTTTCTAGTTTTTGTGAAAAAAAAAATCCTGAAATTGGCGATTTGTGTAAACATGACAGTTTTTTTTATGACATTGGAAGGCAAACAAGTAAGAAATTCTCGCCGCCTAGAGACACCAAAGGTGGTAATAGTGCGTTGCCAACCAGAGGCTGGGATGTTAGGCCTCGGGAAAAAGAAAGTTTACCGGCTACCTTACCCTCCGAACCGGAATACGTCATGATGTTATGACAGCAGGAATAAGTAACGCGGTGGTACCAATCCGCGTGAGTCGCTGCGAAACTCTACCACCTAGTCAGATGTCACGGTGCTAGTGACGGCAAGCCTATGCTCGCCTTTTACGAGCTGCCTGGCACAAGAAAGCAGATGGTCTATTCTACAAAGGAGCCCGGACCAACACGAGGAAACCTTTGACTTATCCATGTTCTTGTTTGTTTATCAATAACAGTTAACTCATAAATTAAACAAAACTAATAAACTCCTATAAAACTTACATCTAATCTAGCTAAGAACTATCTTGATGACGTCAGCTTTCTAACAAATTCCACATTAAAATCGGTCCATCCGTTCAAAAGTTGTGATGCCATAGACAGACACCATATACACAAACAGATACGTCAAGCTGATAACATCCGGTTAGGTGTTTAAAATAACATAAAAAGTACTACTACGAAGAGTACACCAGTAATGTTTATAATAAGTCAAATAAATAAATAAATATCCCTGGACAAGTAACACAAATTGAATCTAACCCAAAAGTAAGTAAATTTGATACTTGTATTATGTGTGTTAGTCAACGATTCTAATACGTAGAAATACTTAAATCAATACCAGAATAAATTTAATTAACACTCAGACACGGAAAAGACATCTAAATGTTCATCACACAAATGCTTTCCCCCGTCGGGATCGAACCCGCGCCTCGCTGTAGTTACGTGCACGCTAGCCACTCGACCAACGAGGCGGTCAAATAATTTAGTTCACAAAACTCTGGTATTCAAATGAACCGACAAATACATAGTTATGTATTGATGATACCCACTATAAAACATCCTAATAGCTTTTTTATTTAAAAACGTATAGATGCCTTAAAGCACGCGATCTTCTAAAAAACATGTGTTCATCATCTGGACAGCTTAAAGAATACCATGAATTCTTCACATTATTGTATGAAAGGCATTCAAACAACAATGCTGAGGAGACCAACTCGACTCAATTAAATCTTAATTCGTACAAAGCAGTCGATTAATGAAATTAAGTCGGCATTTTCTCGAGTTAAGCTTCAAAAGACCACAATAGCTGTAAATAGTTACAATCGAATAAAAAGATCCTCGAAATCGACATAACAAAAGACCTAACTAACTCCACTGCCTTAGAATGACTATTAAAATTTAATGACATGATTTATATAGAAAAAAAAGAAAAGGGTACGTTACGATCCATTTTTCATATAACGCAGTTGGTAGCAAATGGTCAAATAAAAAATGTTTAACCGACCCGACACTTTATGAAAAACGCTCTCCGACTGTGAGCGGGCTTTGTCATCGGACACAGAATTTATTCATGCTTACCTGTTGAGCCCCAGCCGTGAATAAAATATTAAGTATATTCCACTTTTCTGGATTCATATTGCATAATCTGTACAGCAGGTTGAAAGTCATGTTTTAATATTTTTGTCAATAACATACATCTACTTTTAAAGTAGGTCAACTACTACTGTATAAATATTACATAGAATTAAAATTAATCTATCTTTAAAGTTGTATATAATAAATTGTGAAGATCGTAATCAATTTGTGGAAATAAATGATTAGATTGAAATGTCAAAATGTATCTGATTATTTCATATTTTGTAAAAATATTAATTTCAAATTTGCACACCACGGTATGCCGAAATATATTGGTATGCGTAAATACTTCTTAACACGTATATTCCGCAAATTTTATTTATTTAGTTTTCATTATTAAAATATGCGATTAAGGTTTGTTTTACACTATTACTTAAATTTAGTTTTCCTAATTTACGCAGTAATGTAAATAAGTAAAATTTAGTAATGTAATACTTCTAGTCTTGAATTAATAAAAATAAATACCAATGGCTTTTACGGTAAAGAAACAATGCCTATTTTTTTAAAGTCGTCACTCGTTATGTTATTTGTATATGTTATGTATTTCTCTGTTTTCATTAATACATGACATAGTTTGTAACTTTTTATACTTACAATTGTAAAAATCATGTAAATTAATAAAGAACATTTATTTTGAAGCACCAAATAGAAAGTAAATTAATAAACTTTTTTCTAATATATTAAAACCGTATAATATTTGTGTCAAACCTTTGGTTTCGGATATGCCAAACATTGTATTGTTTCTGTAGGAAACAAAATCAATACAATGACTTCACTATAATGCCTAAACTATTTAAAACTAATGGTCAATTTATCCTCGTTTATCAAATTTAATCGAGAATTTTGCTTAAGTTTTTAAAAAAAATCACGTCAGATGAGAATTAGACAAGTGTCCGTCGTCTTTAATTAATAACGACGCTCTATTATTTTAGTAATTAAGAATCCAAATCATGCAACTTAGATCCCCAATCGCTCAATTGTGTCCAGAGGTATACTTCGTGTAAATTAAAATGTACTATTTCATAATATATTCCAGTTTTATCTATTGTATTTCAATCAAAGTAAAACTGGCCAAATTTAAGTTTCAGTTAAAACGCTACGCGTTTCACAGCGTACAAAAATACTTATGTAAACTGCTAAAGCAAAAACTTTAAATTTACTTTTTACTTTACTTTGTCTCAATCGGCAATATATGTAGCAATTTATGCAATATTACTTACTTACACATGATATTAACATGTAAATAAATCATAATTTTAATTGTCACATTACCATTTCAGATCAAATACAAAACTTTCTAGCTCCTTATAACCAGTAATAATATTTGGTCATTCTCTTAGTGGTAGCCGTCTCATTAATAATATTTTATAGAAATCAACAAAACAGAATCAAAAGCATTAACATGCAAGATACAAAGCGCCTTGGATCGATTCAGAACGGCATTTTTATTGGAAATTACTTATGGATAGTGTAGCAATCATTTTACTTTGTATGTTTTTTATGAGATTGTACGGGAAATAAGGAGATAGATTTCCTAATTT
>NJDC01057958.1:183025-202799 GCA_002245475.1 Calephelis virginiensis
CACACTAAAATATTTATCTCTTCACTTGAAATGCTTATAGTTCGGAATTTAAACAATTCGGTTTAATTTATCTACGTACGTAATAGAAATATAATTTAAAGGAGATAAAAAAATGAGTTTATCTCATTTTGGTTTTGGAGCGAGCGCCTCGTTGGTCGAGGGGCTAATGTACACGCCTAACTTCACCGCCAGGCTCGGGTTCGATTCCCAACGGCGGCAGGCATATGTGAAATAAACTGTCTGTATTTCTAGCTTGCGTGTTTATTAAATATATTTAGGTGTCTATTTACGTATTTATATAAATTATAACACAGTGTATTTTTGTAATTGATTCAGTTTAAAATTTCCTTATAGAATTATAGGATTCTCCTTGTAAATGTGAAGACAAGAAGTTCGTTTTTATCATTTCTGTATTAAATATACATTTATATATTTAATTTTATATACAACTAGCTGACCTGGCGAACTTCATTCTACACATTTAGTTCGTATGGGAAAAATAAAATGTTGATTTTCCTAGTTTTCTCACATTCGAACGGGGTAAAAGGTATTCTGATATAGGTATAGGTATCCGTCTTCAGGTCTTAAGCTACCTCCCTATCAGTTGTCAGACAAATCGGTTTAGCCGTTCTTGAGTGATAAATAGTTCAAGCAACAGGACTTTCTTTTATTTATTGCTAGCTGATACGGTGAACTTCGTTCTACCCATTCAATTAGTATGGGAAAAATTAAAATGTTGTATTTCCTAGTTTCCTCATAGTCAAATGGGATAAAAATAATATGTCTATATTATAAACTAGCTGTTCCGGCGAATTTATCTACCCGTTCAGATTGATGCAAAAATTAAAATATTTTTTCTAGTTTCTTTTCAGTTAAGTGCCCTAACATGTACCCTTTGTCCGTCTCCTGGTTTTAAGCTATATCTCTTTCAATTTTCAGACAAATTGGTTCAGCCGTTCTTGAGTTTAAAATAGTGTAACTGACACGACTTCTTTTTAAATATAAAGAAAGGTATACATTAGAAAAATTTCGAAATTCAAAAATAATTTGTTCGTAAAGTTGAAAGTGGTACAATTCTAAAGATTCTAGAAATAGTGAAATGAATGGTTCCAAATAGAAAATACAGTGAAGATGTAAGTAAAAAAGTCAAACTTACACATCGACTAAGGATGTAATATAATATTATTTCGTTTATTTCAGGTAGACCAACCAAGATGTGCTTGTGACGAGTCTATATAATACCATTCGGTTTCCATTATCGGGTAGGGTCACTAAAAGAAAATGTATTTTAACAATTTTCTAATAAAAACAATGTTGCTCGGGATTGGATAAACGCCTGGTTGGCTTGCCATCTATTACATTGTAGGGTTAAGTGTCTTTGGCTAGTCGCAGGTGCCCTGGTTGTGCCTCTTCCTATCCCATCAGGATTCGGGCGTGATGATAATTCTTCTTCTTTTTCTACATAATAACGACAATTTTCCACTCGATCGGAAAGCGGTCACACGATTTCAAGATCTGGTCAAAAACACTCAGCAGGCTTGTCTTTTTTCCTTATTTTAAAATATAGTATTCAAATGAAGCAGTAAATACCTGCATGATATGTATAGGATACCGATATGAGGAGCAATGAATCCCTAGCACTCTTATAGGCTAAATATTCAATAAAACCTTTTTTATGCAATTTTAATTTGATTTTTTAATGTATTTAACATATGGAAAATTGGGAAGTTTCTTGTAAAAACGTACACATTGAAGAAAAAATGGCTAACTCTATGTAGAAACTGCGCAAATCAAATAAATAGTAAACAACAGTGTCTTTTCCAAAGCAATTGAAAAGAAATTGAAAACCCCAACATAAAACAGTCCCACAAAATGAATAGGTGTTTCAAAAGCGCCGAGATCACGGCGCGGCCATTGTAAAACACTTAGGTAAGACACAGAGTTACAGGCCGAACGAGCTATAAATTCCGATCGAGGCTCGTGTGCCGCGCAAGGGCACTAGGTCGCGAGCTTTTTGTTAAGGGGAAGACTATTTTGCGATACCTCTTATTTATATGAACTGTCTCATTTACCCTAAGGTTGTATGTAGATGGTCCAAAACAATAAAACCACTTTTGTGCACCTCATTCAGATGCATAGTAATGACGTGAGGTGTCTTAGGTGTCTTCAATAACCACTACGTTAATAAATTAAGAACATTCTGTCACTTAATAAACATTATCAATTAATTCAATATTTAATCCATACCATCATAATTAGCTTAAGTCTCAAACAATAATTATTAATTTCCGTTTATTATACCCCTGAAAGGGATACAACATTGACAAACAATGATACTATGACGTCACAAATTCGCAAGACCATGGACCTATTTCGAATCAATATAAATCGCTGCAAAATACTACCACTTACTCCCGGTTCTTTTAACCAACGCAACGTAGCGATTACAGTCAAGATAGTCATATTCGTAGTTTATCTAAAAGTAACCACGTGTAAATTACAGCTTCACAACTATGTTTCCGATAAATTTAGACTGTTAATATTTTTTTTTATTAGTCTGAAGAGATAATAACTGCTATTGTGACAGTAGTGAGATGTTACCGACAAACCTTTTATTACGAAGCTTAATAAAACTTGTGTAAGTAAACTGACTCGCTTCTTAATTAAAAAAACCTGAATTAGCTGTGGTCGCTATGTCAGCGACAAATGAATCGACACTAGTTTCTAATGGTTATTCCACTAAGATTTAATCCAGGATTTTATAAGAGAGTGAACTATTTAGACACCAGTATCACTTTGACAGCTAACTTTTCTTGTTACATGTAGCCATGAGAATCAGCAATCACATACAATAATGCATCCTACTTATACTTGTTCCAGTTTTTTTATAAAAAATAAACATAAGCTGCTACTATTTACTCTGCTACGAATAGTTCTGAATGATTTTATGGAAATGTTAATATTTTTCCAGGCAAGGATAATTAATCAAAAGTTATTATTCCCGTGTACTTACCCTTAAGTGATATAAAGTAACTTTCATATCGACTGCAAATGCATGTAACACGTGTTCAAAGCGGTTAGCAATATTTGTATCACATTTGATACAGCCTTTTGCGATATATTTGTGTCAGTCCCGGCTCTTTTGAATTATACAAGCTAACTGGTTTCTTCAAAATGTTCACAGAATGACAATGAATACATCATATAATGCAAATGTGGTTGACTGAAAATACCCGGGGAAATTAAGATTTTACGACCAAATAGCATGAGTGTTATCGAAATTGGGTATTATACAGAAGATGTTTTACGTTGCTCCAGAAATGGCGTGTTTGTTTGACAATAGTAATGAATGTAGAGCTAGGCAGATTTGTAAGAATAATGAAAATTGGCACTCAATACTATATGCTTAGCACGAAAGGGATTTGGCTTTTGAAATTGTTATAGTTAAAATAAAATATTTAATAATAAATTAATTTTAATAGTTCAAATAAAATATTATAACGCACAAAGATGAAACTTTTTAATTCTTGGACATATTTGCTTAAAACTTTTCATGAATCAAATGAGGCAAAAATATTAGGTTACTTTTTTATAGGGAATTTAACTTTTTGAAATTGCAAAGGCAATATTTTTCAAACCTCAAATTTTGCTCACGTATTTTTCTTTTTTATATAAAAGATGTTGATTTTTATGGATTTAAATACGAGTTGATTTTTTCAGTAAATGCATATGCCAAATCCCTAGGACCAGAAAAATAATTGGGTCAAAATAATTCAAAATCTACTAGTAAGATGTTGACAAAATTTATGTGAGACAATTTTGAACCTGTTGCTGTATTCGATATCAAATCACCAAATAAAAGGTAAAAAAAAAATATTAATTATAGACTGTACTTATCTGTTCAATAGTTGAAACTGGAATTAAACTAAACTAAACCAAAAAATAGTCAAAACAGCCGTTTTCTGAAATATCCTTTCGCTGTCAGTTTCTGAAGTGTAATCATTGACAAAGCAATTTCCACGATTACATTTTTATTATTTTACTAATATTTTAGCTATTTTCTAGGTAAAATTTGATTATTTCAGAATCACTAAACGCTACAGATGATTTGGTTGCAATATAACATACATTTTAACAGACACTTTTAGTAAAAAATATTTACATTTCAAGTTTGACATAGAGAGTAATTCCAATTTCTAATATTATGTTTGTAAGGTAAGTACTTTCTAATATTGTAAAAGTATAATAATAGAAAATGATATGAAAGCAGTGCATATAAATCCAAGTATTTTGATATAAATAAGTATATATCAATCTATTATAGGTAATCTAATTTTCCCAATAAGATGTGGTCAAAAATATCATCCAAACAAAAGATCATGTAGAGTCGTCTACTTTTTCGCTTATGACATGAAAAAATAGTCAGAAGAACATTTTAAGTTTTGCTATAGAGTTTGGTCTTCTAATCACAGAGAAACGTGAAAAAATACACCCACGAAGCGCGTGCGCCTGCATGTCGAACCAGACCAAAAAAGTTAAACGATCCAAAAATATTTATATAGGGCAGATAAAACTTTATGATCTTTAATAAAAAATGTTTTTTTGCTGGTCCATATTTTACATCGTAGCAGAGCGAAGCTTTGAACTTGCGAGGCTAGAGAGGGATATAGAAAAAAAAATCTGGTATTGAAATACATGAAGCTTCTCGCAGAAGAATGAATTTTAATTCAAGGCGATAATATTGTTTCTATAATATATTTTAAAGTTAGTGCCTTTTCCGTGTTCTCAATAACTTTTACATTTTTAAGAAGTTTCTTACTACGCAAAGTAACGTCAGCGAGAGATAATAAGCTATTTGCCACAACAGTTACACGGATTAACTGCTGCTGCTGCCGCGTACTGCTTACGCGGAATTAGCAAAAGTACTTGATGGTCGCCCACTGGTCGAAATTTGACCATAACATATTTTAATATCTTGTTGATAAGAACGCCACCTTCATTTCTCATGATCAACTACTTTGTTTCCAAACTTTTTATTGCGCCATCTGTGATCTTTTATTGTTATCATCAATATATTTGTTTGTATATGTCAAATGTGTGGGTAATGTTTTATTTATCGATTTAATGTACTTTATAAGCATTGTTATTGAAAAATATTAGCGTTCTGCACTTTTCCTACACATAAACTATAAGTGTTCCAAATTTTATGCTTCTGCGTCTGCGCAAGTTTCGTGAAAAAGGGGTCCAAAGTTTTGGCATCACGTATTAATATATAGATAACGGCTTGTTTTACATCTGTTATAACGGATTTGCGCAAAGTAACGCCTGATTCAATAAAATATCAGCGAGAGATGTTCAGTATCAGCAGGAGCTAATTTTTTGTTACTTAAAAATGTTTAAGTTCTTAGTCACTCAATTAACGGAACATTGACAGCAAAAGATGGAGGCTCCTGAATATATCTATGTTTGACCTAATGTTTAAGCAATTGTAAAAAAAATCATTAACTATTTATTCTTTCAAATAAACTTAGGTTGTCTGGTAGAAAATTCTATGTGGCATTAAGTCCACCGTTGTACACTATATCGCATGAATTTTAAATAAATAATAATAATTATATAGAACAACATCGTCCGCGTTAAGTGTATATCGATGTCATCGACGAAGTAAAGCCACCAACCAATAAATCATTAGATTTGCAGGGCATTTGCAGGTTGAAGAAGACGTCACTGTTTTCCATTTACATATTACAGAAATTGATTTATTTATTTTTATATGATAAATGGAATGGTATTCAAAATCTTTGGTGTATTCTCTTCATAAATCTTGAATATAATAATTTACCAATAATAATAAATTATAAAGCCCTAAATTCAATGAAATAATTGTATATTGCCAGTTACCGATCACTACTACCGATCACGATTTTATTAATATTAGAAATAGAAAATCTTCAAATCACTTTTGAAGTACACAAGTTAGTCTATAAATATTAAGATTTGGCAGCTTATAAGAGTGGGACTTAGTGTCTTCGGCTAGTCGTGGGTGTCCTAGTTGTGCCTCTGTCTACCGCTTCAGGGATATAGGTGTGAAGATGCATATAAGAGACGAGTCTAGGTCAAATGAATCATTATCAACAAGATCACTGATGATCCGTACTGTACATCAACTTACTCGGATGGAGATCTAAGTGTGTTTGTTCCCATGTTTGTGTTATTGTTATAGCTACCTTTTTTCCCTTGTAGAAAAGTGAAGAAGGGTTCAAAAGTTGAAATATACTAAGCTACAAATGCATGTGTATCTTTTTGAATGAGGACTTTTAAGTTATAACCCTAGAAATACTTCTTGATAATTGTCCATTTAGCTGTTTGAGTAATAAAAGTGGAAGCAAAATTTTATATTCGCTTCTTAGGTTTTTCCCGTTTCTTAGCAGTTCAAATAAAACTAGATGACGCGAAAAGTTTTATTCGAGAGAAGTAAATACTATTTCTTAAAAAAATATTACTCTTATGTTTACTCTGCTCTATATAGATATGTTCAGTAATAATGCGCACAACATAATCGACACAGCAACAAGAATGCGGCGCATTTGGATTGTCCTTTTTTAATTATTTGCTGCAAATTTGTTCCCACGCCAATCAAGGTCGCGTTTTTGTAAATAAGGCTTATGGCTGCTTATGGTTTTTAAAAGAATGCATGACATTTTGTGCAATTTACAACCTACCTCCAAAAGGACACTTCAATTCGAATATGTGATTATTTTTAGCGTTTTACCAATTTCTTTAACTGGACAAATATTGATGACTGGCTAGAGTTTATATTTCTTTCCTACTCTCTTTCATCTTACTCTCATTAATGAGAGATTTATACAAAAAAATATGTAAATATCGCATTCTAATCGCCTCTGTGGTCTAGCGGTTCAGGTGTTGGACTTGACTACATGAGGTCGGGTTGAAATCCCGGGTCGGGGAAACAAAAAGTAAATTTGGTTTTTCCAATTTTCTAATAAAAAAAATTTTGCTAAGGATTGGATATGTGCCCGGTTGGCGATAGGCTTGCCACCTATCACATTGTGGAACTTTCTGTCTTCGGTTAGTCGTGGGTGCCTTGGTTGTGCCTCTACCTACCTCTTCGAGAAATGGGCGTGAAGATACTTTTTTTAATGTAAATATTTCTATTTTTTTTTTGAGTTTAATATAAAGTTTATGTAAAGTGTTTCGTAGAAAAGTCTAGTGATATACAAAAATTGTATACAGTTTTGCAAAGATGTTACAAAATTGTTTAAACGTTCCAACATATTGTACCACATTGTGGTGTGCAAGAATTTTAATACTTATAAAAATTAATTATTTAATTGCATACTAGTAGTTCCTGCGAACTTCGTTTCACCCGTTCCGTTAGTATGGAAAAAAATAAAATGTTGTTTGTCCTTGTTTCCCTTTTTCTTACCTTTTAAACCTTCTCTGGAACCAAACCAAAATAAGCCAAATTAGTTCAGCCGTGCTCCAGTTTTGGCGAGACTAACATTCAGCTATTGATTTTAAATATAAAATATATGTTTAATTTCTCAAAATTTTTTTACTTATTAATTTTTGCTATTAATTGCATACAATTTTAAAATGTAAATAGATTTAGCCCTAATTACCGTAAACTACCTATCACCGTTTCCAAACCTACGTAATCAGAAAAAGAATCGGCAAAATAAACTCTTCGGAAAACAGGACCTTTACCTCTTACTACCACGTCCTGTGGAGTGGAATATCACCTACTTCCGACGCTGAAAACATAAAATTGTGAATAGTTAAATATCGGATCTCCAATTTAAGCATGTGAACATTGGTACCTCGAAATAAGAAACAGAAAATTGTGGGATGGAATTTTACCAAAAGACGACGATGGGAATGATAAATTTAAAAACTTAACATCAGATTTACAATATTTTAATCATGTGAATTTGTACATTGAAATGAGAGACAATGAATGGTCAAGCTAATAGCCGTTTATTGTAGTGGGAGAGATGATATCGGTTGTACCATAATCGGAATCATTAACATAGCTAAGCTGATTGAAGTTCCCATATACTGTGAGAAAACTTGTGGTTTGTGAGTGTAGAGATACAGATTTTTCAATAAGACACTGTAGTAGGTATTATTTGTGTAATGAGTCCATGACTTATGCTTTATGGAAACTAGCAGTAAAATTTTCTGCCATAAGTAAAAAAAAATCTTAGAGGACAACAAATGAAAGATAGGATATTTAAAAGTAAAAATGAAAAACATGTTTCTAAAAAAATAAGAAAATCTGTAAGCTGCGTGCAGATATATATATATATATATAAGTAAGTATATGTAAAGTTAAGACATAGACGACGTCGACGACGTATAGACGTATCTTCACGCCCATATCCCCGAAGAGGTAGGCAGAGGTAAACCAAGGCACCCACGACTAGCCGAAGAAACTAAGTCCCACAATGTGATAGGTGGTAAACCTATCGCCAACCGGGCACATTTCCAATCCCGACCAACATTTTTTTATTAGAAAATTGGAAAAATCCAATTTTCTTTGTGTTGGCCGACCCGGGATTCGAACCCGGAACCTCATGCAGTCAAGTCCAACACCCGGACCGCTAGACCACAGAGGACATAGAGACTGCAATTAATATAATTTGTAATTGTCAACAAGATACTATATGAGCAGATTTAATAAAAATAATAATAATATGTGTATGAGCGCATCGCCAACAAACTGCTTTACAGTTTGGCGAAACTTGTTTTGTGTAATTTAGATGTAAATTTTTTAGGAGAAAATAAATTAAAAAAAATATTAAATCATCTATAAAGAAATTCTGTCATTTTTTTATCTAGATAACTTACACAAATTGAATCTAATCCCCAAATAAGGGAATTTCTCGTGTTGGTCCGAGCTCCTTTGCACATTAGACTATCTGCCTTCCTGCCAGACAGCTCGTAAAAGGCGAGCACAGGCTTACCGTCACTAATACCGTGACATCTGACTAGGTGATAGAGTTTCGCAGCGGCTCGGCCGGAATGGTACCACCGTCTTACTTATTTCTGCCGCCATAACGTCAGTACTTGCCGTTGATAATTTCTGGTTTAGTGGATAAGGTAGCCGATAAACTTACTTTTGCTCGAGGCCCAAGGTCTTAGGTTGGCAACGCATCATAACCAACTTTTGTGTCAAGAAATCTGTCTGCTTGTTTGCCTTAAAATATCATAAAAATAAATAAAATTAATCGTATTCCTGTATCATGAGTGTTACACAACGATAATAATATAATTAATTTTATAAATACTACAATAAGTTAAATAAACATACCTAGGCCCAGAAATGCAGTCTTCTAGATCTTCATAACACTATCCTAGACGGCAATTAAACCTGAGCCGCACGGTTAGTTCATGGTGTTAGGCTAACTATCCCCTTGATCAACGAGGTGGTCAGGGAGTTATATTATTTTAAGTAGTAGAATATACTATCTGCCTCTATACTTGGCAAATAGTCTATGCTGACAAACAAGACCACTGATGTTAAAGTAGAGCACTTTAGTAGTCACCAACCCAGTTAGTGATCTAGTCCCTTTCCTATTTCTGCCACTGTCCGTCATATTTCATTGCATAGTGTAGTTGCACAATTAAGCCTAACTCTCTGCCACAGAATAGCGACTTACTTTTATGAGTAAGTCGCTATTTTTCTTCTTAGCTGTAGAGGCAGACAGGAAGTAAGTGGATGTTGTCATCCAAAAGGTAATTTTCAAAAGACCGGCCAAATTTTATTATAAGGGAGTTAAGGATAAAATGATAGTGCATTTTTAATATTATTTGCCAAATTGTAATATTTACTTATAAGAACATTTATTGAAAATAGTTTGCGTTAATACTTCACTTGACGACATCTGACGAATGACGTCACCAACCTGCACATTCAATTGCGGTCGGTGTTTACGTTATAACAATGCATTTTGTATTTTGAGTCGCATAAAAATTATGATTTTCTTTTTTTTTTAAATTTATTTTGTTACTTTGTAAACATAAAGTATTACCGGTTCCCAAACCTCTCAAAATTTGACTGGTCCCTTAAATATTACCCTGTATATTGTCTATAGCCTACGATTGTCTCCTACCTTTAGAAGAGCTGCATGTTCGTTTTCTGTATTCTTACATGAACCATTTTTTATGAAGCCTAAATGAAAATTATTTATTTGCGGAATATGTGTGTTAAAAAGTTGTTATAAAGATATTTAAGCATACAACATATTCTACAACATGGTGGTGTGCAAATATATTATAATTAAATTTAGAGAAATTAAGTATCTAAGCATGTTAACATTAAAATCGTAGCATTTATTTTTACTTTTAATAGGTATTTTGTTTAAGTATATTAGATAAGCTTCATAATTTATTATAAATCAATTGAAGGGTAGATTAATTTTAATCCTATCTACTGTACACTACCACCTTTTCCAACCCTAGCCAGTCAGGAAAAGAAATGGCAAAACATACTCCCTGGCAACCACGCCTATTACCTCTATGCCTTTACTACCACCATTTCCAAACCCAGCCAGTCAGGAGAAGAAATGCCGAAACACCGGGATTGAAGGTCTTTTCTGCAAGTTTACTGGCCACTCTACCCTTCAGAACTGAACATGACAGCCATTATGGCAACAGGAAAAGGTAAGTCGGCACAGCACTCTTTCACCAGTGGTTTGTAAGGACTACCATACTTTTGTTAAAGAGTATTTATATTCCTGGCTACCATAGATTCGTTGCCAATATTTTAAGAATGAGCACGTTCTATTCTCGAAAGTCCTTAATTTGAATACGTTTAAAAATACAACGTAACAGGTTTCACAGAGTGTCATAATTTACACAATATGTCAAACTTAATGCACTTGATCGTGTTTTTAAACAGCCTTAGGCGGATTTTTTTTAATAAAAAAAGCGTTTGCGTGCGAACACGAGTAGCGCCGTAACACGCAATCTATGGGATAACAAACATGGACTTCAATGACTAATAACCTTTATTATGGGATCAATTTATTGACTTTATCAATTGAGACTTTATCCAGAGGCCTTAAGTGATGTAACACACGCGATATTTTTTCTGAATGAATTCCTTTTTGATAAAATATTTTTTTATTAGTACCTGTCTCACAACAACTGCCTTTTTAAAACCGAACGTCGATTTACCACTATCGTTGTGACCATGATTTTTTAAAATTTTTTTGACATATTACAAAAGTGTCTTTATGACTGCATCCCCGAGGAGGAAGGCAGAGTTACAACCTGGCCATCCTCGATTATCCGAAGACACTAAGTCCACAATGTAATAATTAACATGACGTGTTAAGCCTATTACCAACCAGATGTATTAAATCACCGGGCAACGTTGTTTTTATTAAAAAAAATAAAAAAGCACTCTCTCTTTTGGTTATCGAACACAAGATCTCAAGAAGTCGATAAAAATAATCCAAGTTTCTTATAAAAAAAAACTAGCTGATCCGGCAAAGGTTGTTTTGCCATTAGTTATCTAATTAAATGACGATTGATCAGTTATCGACCCGGGATAAAAAATGAATAAATTACTAAAACAACTATTAAAAAATAACCCTTACTTTTGTGATAAAAGGGCGAAAATTTAGGGTTGTATGTACTTTTATATTATAAAAAAATAAAAACAAAAAATTTTGTCTGAAAATTACAAAAAAAAATTTAGGGTTGGACCACCCTTAACATTTAGGGGGACGAAAAATAGATGTTGGCCAGTTTTCAGACCTACTCAATATGCTCACGAAATTTCGTGAGAATCGGTCAAGCCGTTTCGGAGGAGTTCCAGTTCGAACCCCGTGACACGATAATTTTATATATTAGAAGATATCGTTGCCCGGGTTTGGATATGTACTCGCTTGGCGATAGGCTATCCACCACCACCTATCACATTGTGGGACAGTGGCTGTGGCTAGTCGTAGGTTCCAAGTTGTACCTCTACCTATCTCTTCAGGGATATGGGTGTAAAGACATGACGATTGTTGATTTGTTTGTCACTAACACCGTGATTAGGAAACGTGTTCAGATTAAAAATGCAATAGGCCTCATCATCATCGTTGCCTCCATATCGCGACACACTGATCGTCGCGTGTTTTTATAGTCTGTAATAGTTGTGTGATCTTTAGTACATGCAGGGTTTCTACGCATGGTGAAAAAAGGCCTTAGGGCCAAAATACATAAGCGCGTTGCGACGCCGCAAAGTCGGTAAAATCATCGGTTTGCGGTGTGTCGTCAAAGACGTGTCTCTACCATGGACCATGGTGAGAAACTGGCGTCTGACTTGACTTCTTAGGCTCCCTGGTTAAAAACTATAAAATGTATATTTTCTGATAAAAATAATATTGTTCGGGATTGGATATGTGCCCGGTTGGCAATAGGATTGCCACCTATCGTATTGTGGATGTTAGTGTCTTCGGTTAGTCATAGGTGCCCTGGTTGTGCTTCGGGGATATAGGCATAAAAATACTTTTTTACTCTGTTGAAATAAATACATAGTGCCTGCCGCTACAATGGGTAATGACGATACTGCGCGATTCTAGCGAAGCGGCGCCGCAGCGCGGTTTTGTGTTTCGGCCCTAAATCAAAGAGCTAGTGGAAGTTTTCTTAATGCAATTACCTTGCATGTATCGCAACTAGCAATTTGAATAGATATCAGTCCGCCCATCGCAGCACGCCCTCTAGTAGGTGCAATCTGATCGTTTATGTAATACTGATTATGCACCTTCTTACTCAACCACCATGACGTCCACTAGATATGTTAAATAGCTTCTATACAAACGGCTAGTTGTATAATGTAGGGATATGATGACCCTATCATACTCTAATTAAAAAAGTAACAAGGATCTTCCTACTAATACGATTAGGCTAAGTGGTAAAGCCTTGCTCCTCGTCAGATAACGAAAAAAAATTATAAAAGTTATCGCCTTTGTGGTCTAGTGGTCCAGGTGTTGGGCTTGACTTCATGGGGCCCTGGATTCGATTCCCAGGTCTGGCAACAAAAAAGTGGGTTTTTCCAATTTCCCATAAAAAAAATAATGCTCGGGATTGGATGTGTGCCCGGTTGGTGATAAGCTTGCCACCTATCTTACTGTGGGACTTAGTGTCTTCAGGAAGTCATGGGCACCCTGGTTGTGCCACTGTCTATTTTTTTGGGATACAGGTGTGAAGATACTTATGTATAAAAGTACTTTCAGTGAACAAATAACAGAATCAGAATCAGAAAAACTTTTTATCCACATCAAAACATTTATCATGCAAGTGGTACGTACCTACCTACAAGTGTAGGACAATTGTATAAACTACCATCAGATCAGAATCACAAAGGCACTTAGGAAACCAGGTGAAAAAACCTCAGCGGTCTTGTCTTTTTAACCGACCCCAAAAAGGAAGGGGTTCTCAATTATTTTTTTATTTTTTTGTATGTTTGTTAGGTGATTACCCGGCCAATAGCCAACCTATTTTTATTATTCTTTTTTTAGAAAGAAAGACCATGATTTTAAAGCGGTCCCATATCAATTTTATCACTATCCGATCTTTCGAAAAAATAATTATCAAATCCTAACGTAGTAACCCAATGAAATACATAGATAGAGTCGGTTTATTATTTTTATATATATTTTTTATTTTTATTTAAATGAATGTTGACAATTACATAATGGTCTAGTGGTCCGCCATCGGAATTGACTACTTAAGGTCCCGGGTTCGAGCACGAGTCGCACAATAAAAAAAATAAAAATGTATATTCCCCCCGGTTGTATAAGTCCCCGGTTGGCGATTGGCTTGCCGCCTATCAAACTTAAGTGTCTTTGCCTAGTCGTGGGTCATTGGTTGTGCCTCTGCCGACCTCTTCAGGATATGGGCGTGAAGATACCTTTTAATTACCTAATACCATCACATACTTGATACGGTTTTGAACTTAAGTTATAGAGTAGGTACCTACTAGCTGTTTTGTTTTCAGCATAGATATCGTCTATCCATGTTGGTCCGGGTTTCTTTGCAGTATAGACCACCTGCCTTCCTGCCAGGCAGCTCGTAAAAGGTGAGTATAGGCTAATAGTCATTAGCACCATGACCACCGTCTTACCTATTCCTGCAGCCAAAACAATAACGCTTGCTGTTGTCGTGTTCTAGTCGGAGGATAAGGTAGTCGGTAAACTTACTATTGCTCGAGGCCTAACATCCCGGCCTCAGGTTGGCAACGCATCATTACCAACTTTGGTGTCTCTAGGCGGTGTGAGATTCTTTCCATCAGGAAATCCGTTTACTTGTTTGCCTACCAATTTCATAAAATAAAAATGAAATAAAATAAATAAAATCTTCACTCATTTCAATAGGATATCCATACAAAGTTTCTACCCCCATTATAGTCCATTCGGGTTGTGTTTAAAAAATCTTTTTTGTTTGAACTCGATTATTTAAAATGCATATAACATTTCATCCAAATCGGTTCAGTGATTTAGCCCTGAAACAGACAGACAGACTATCACATATACGAGTATAATAGTAGAAATGAGTAAGAGCAATAGTGACGCATTTTTATTTATATAAATGAGAATTATTTAGTTTTATAAAAATGTTGTGGATTTCTGTAGATTTGAAAAATAAAATAAACTGGTAATTCCTTTTAGTGATATACTAATTTACCTTCAAGTTAAAAAGAAACAAATTATGTTACACTGTAGAAAAAGAGTAGTTTCAAATACAAAGTACAAACTTTTCCTTATGAAAATATATGCATACATATTCATAAAGTGATCTTGCAAGAGTTGCTTATTAAGAGTAATAGAATCAAATAAAACGTTTAGTGATGGGAAATGACGGTCCATTATACCATTACATATGTGTATAAAATGGAATTATTGACAAATCGGGCACGTACCGTCGCCGACTTGTAATTTGTGCATAAAGGTCGACGTGACGACCCGACTTTGTATCCCTGGCTAATGTTCCCGTGGAAATATCCGTATACCTACAATTAGCATTTCAAAAGTAAGCATCACTATTTAAAGTTGGAACTTTGTTGTAATATTGTCTATGGTTTCGTCTAATATTTAAAAAAGCGCCTTTTTGTTTTTCATTATAAGAACAATTAAGATGTTTTGGCCGTCTCATTGGTGGTACATGCCTAACTATACTGAACAAACGAGAGGCTCGGGTTCGATTCCCGATGATGAACATTTAGATGTCTGGCTTTTCGGATCTAGGCTTTTATAAAATTTGTTCTGTTATCTACTTAAGTATTTCTATGTATTAGTATCGTTGACTAACAACCACAACACAAGCATATAATTTATTTAATTTGAGGTTAAATTCAATTTATGTAACTTGTCCAGAAATATTTATTTATTTATTTAAGCACACGGCTCTCCTGTTTGTAAGAGACAACCGTGGCCTATAGACACCAAAGACATTATAGGTGTGTCAGTTTTTTGGGTTGGGGTTTTAGACCTATTGTACAAATCTACCGACTACTCTACTCTCCTAATTGTAGTGAGAGCATGATACTTTCCATATGGCGCCAGGAATAAGTAAGAGTTCGAATCCTTATCCGATCGTCCTGAACAGCAGTCTACCATCTCTTATTGGTACTGATTCATTTAACTTATTCTCGTCTCTGGCCGTAAGAGCCTGGCAAATCAGCAGATCATTTATTTAGCATAATGGGCACGGACCAAAACGGGGAAAAATCATAATTTAAATAGCACTTGTATTTTCCTACAACAAATCCCATTACGCACCTAAAAAGTTTCAATTTTCTCGTTACCATTAGGGCTTTACAACTGAAGAGCAACAAAACTAGGTCGGGTTAGCTAAAATATGTATTGTAAACTAACTGTTCTGTCGAATTTTATTTCACCCGTTCAGTTTGTATGGGAAAAATAATATGTGTTTACTAGTTTCCTGCTACTCAAATGGCACAAAACGTACTTTATATCCGTCGCCTAATGCTAAGCCATCTTCTTATCAATTTTCATCCCTTTCGGTTCAGCTATTCTTGAGTTATGCACGACTTATTTTATCGTAAGTATAAACAAATATGATTTTTCAAAACTCGATCAATCGAAATGTGCAAATATTAGACAAATAATTATTGATGAAAAAATAAATATTTAGGCACACTTGCCCAAAAATACAGACATTTTGATGTTTTTTTATTTTGTCTTTGTTTTTAGCAGTGTATTTTTTTAATTAGTCTCGTCTGACAGTTAGAATGTAAAAAATAAAAAAGTAACAATTGGAAACACGAAAACCTACCAAAAAGTGTAAATATCAGAAATTTGTGATGTTTGTTTTAAATTTTTTAATTAATTACTTGTAACTTTAAAACGGTACATATTTTATTTATTCGTGTTTTTTTTAACCATAATTATTTATCTAGTATTTTCGGTTGATCAAGTTTCGAAAAACTACATTGTACCGATATATTTAAATTCAATCCACCTGTGGTTTCTTTTTCCCCCATTTACTTTCAAATTGAAAATCTTTATAAATTGTTCTCTGTGTGTATTATATATTACATATTTTTGTCATTCACCATCCTCGGCGCTTGGTAAAACTTCCAAATACTCATATTTATAAATGAAAAAACACTAGTACTGTATTACGTGTCACTCATAATTTATTATTTTATACATAGCGTACCGGTTTCGCTTACAACATCATGAGGGCTAAAACTTAAACTATTAAACTTAAAACTTTAACCGGTAGGCTATTTATAAAATAATAAATTATAAGTGATACGTAAAACAGTACAAGTTTAAGATATATCAGAATCAGAATCAGAAAAATCTTTGTTCACTTGAACCATACAAGTGGTATTTGTGCGCGTCGTCATTTTTTTTAAACTACCACCGGATCGGAATCGCGGCCACACACTGAGAAGATCCGGCGAAAGAAACTTAAACTAGATTAAAAAGATAAATTACAATCTTAAATAAAAGGTATCTTCACGCCCATATCCTCGACGAGGTAGGCAGAGGCACAAACTCGGGCACCCGAGACTAGCCGAAGCCACTAAGTCCCACAATGTGATAGGTGGCAAGCCTATCGTCAACCGGGCACATATCCAATATCGAGCAACGTTTTCTTTATTAGAAAATTGGAAAAAACCAACTTTCCTTTTGTTGCCCAACCCGGGATTCAAACCCTGGACCTCATGCAGTCAAATCCAACAACTGAACCGCTAGACTACAGGGGTGATTATTTTTAAATTTTATCTGAATCCGTTAAGTAGTTTTTGCCTGTAAGAGCATCCAACCATCAAGCATGAGCTTGGCAATTATATTATTAGTAAAGTTATAGACACATAGACTCAATTTACTCAATAATGCTTGTACATAGAATTTATTACTGGTTCAAGTTATCAGATCACACCAGTAGGCGTGTCTCACAAGTGAAGTATTACTCTCCTCGTTACTATAGTTAGCCGCTGTGACGGGAGCTTACTTTTACTTAGGTTTTACTTAGATTCAAATCTATGCAAATGTACGAATTGTTTCTTTAAGTTATTACGTTTTCCCCTAATGTGAGCCAACTGTTTTTTCCTCCAGAAAGCGCATACACAGCAATTAAGTTTGTCACTAATAATGTAACATTGACTGGTCCCCTTATGGTGTAGTGGTCCTGTGATAAACTTGAGTTCATGAGATCCTGCCAACAAAAACAATTCTTTTGATCTACATATATGTATTACTAGCTGCTACCTGCGGCTTCGCCCGCGTTTTCACAGAAACCCGATGTGCGATCGGGATTTAAAATAGCCTATATGTTAATCCAGGTCACAATCTATCTGTCTTCCAAATTTCAGACAAATCCGTTCAGCCATTCGAGCGTGAAAGAGTAACAAACATCCATACATACATACTTACAAACTTTCTCATTTATAATATTAATTGGATTAGTGAACTGAACAATTTGGGCTGAAAATTGACGGAGAGTTTAAACCAGGAGACGGTCATACGATACTTTTTATCCCGTTGGACTGCGAGGAAGCAATTATTTTCACCTGTCACACTGTGGTACTTAGTCTTCGGCTAGTCGTGGGTGCCCTGGTTGTATCTCTACCTAACTTTTCGGGGACATGAGCGTGATTATAAAATATCCCTGGACAAGTCACACAAATTGAACCTAACCCCAAAGTAAGCAAAATGTATGCTTGTGTTAGCCAACGATTCTAATACATGTAAATACTTAAATAGATACCAGAATATATTTAATAAACACCCAGACCCGGAAATGAAGACATCTAAATGTTCATCACACAAATGCCCGCACCCGTCGGGAATCGAACCCAAGCCTCGCAGTTGGTCGATGTCGTTAGGCGTGTACGCTAGCCACTCGACCAACGAGGCGATTATAATATGACCTTGACTATTTAACCCTTGATTGACTGCAGTCAAATCAAATGAGAGTGAACTTTTTTTACCACCGTGCTAAACTAGGGGTTACATTCATGCCTAAGTCCATCGACCACATTCTAGGCTAGGTTTCGATTCCCGATGGGAGCCAGCATTTGTGTGTATGTCTGGGTATTTATTAAATTCGTAAGTCGATTAAGTTACACATTAATATCCCAACGTATCCTTTACAATACTCTAGTATCAATTTGCTGTCTAAATAGCGTGTATTTCAGACTATCAGGAAAATATCAAAACAAAATAAGTTAGGTACGTAATCATTGACATTTTTGATGACTAATGTTTTGCTAACTTCGGTTTTAGCCACTTCACCGATCTTGATACCGGACGTTTATTACATAGGTATTTATAACTTGTCGACCCGGTGGCCTTCATATCACTTGACATTAACAGTTTGTACAGATTTAAAACAATGTTTTCCCATTTTCCTGTTTTTTCTTTTTGTAAGAACTTTTTCTGACAAAAACTTACAAAACATACAACAACAAAAAGTTAGCAAAATTGATCCATCTGTTCAGGTATATATGGTTTCAGGTATGGAATTGGGGATTCATTTATATATATATAGATTAAGTATATAAAACTCTGACCACTTACTTAGTTTCTGAGATCAACAAGCATATTAACATATTAGTATCGATTTATATGGCAAACCTTCAATAGTAGGAAACCTTATTACAAGCCTTACTTGCTATATTAAATGTTTGTCCAGGTGAAATTTTGTAACTTAATGTTATAGCTGCTGAGTTCAGGCATACACACTTATTATAAATTGGTTATCTCAACTCCTAAAATTCTCAACATAATCTTATTGTATTTGCAGTACAGTACTTCTAAAGTCTGCTGTTGTCAGTAAACCTTACAAATAAAAATTTGAGACAAAAATATGTTTTTATTAAACAGTTATCTTGGTACAAATATTGCTACCCTGTAAGAAAACCAGTGTGAGTTTGAACTTTATTTTAAATTTCTGCTTTTGATTTAAAATGGCATTAGCTCTGCTTAAAAATTATAATGTCCGGTCTGTAGAGAGGGTAGCCGATAGACTTGTGTTATGTGCATAGCAACCCAGCCACAACAGACAACGACGCACCTATAATATCTATGGTGCCTAAAGTAGCCTATGGCTATGGTCATCTCTTATCAACAATAATACATTCAACTAAAATTAATATTTGGACTCGGTTTTGTAAAACTGACATGTTTTTTTGCAGGAAATTTTATGCAACCATTTTCCGACTTCGTTTTGGTCGTTGTAAATTTAATTTTCATTTAAATCTTTTAAATATTGTGATTAT
>NJDC01057958.1:219815-260581 GCA_002245475.1 Calephelis virginiensis
GAGTGCTTCGACAAAGTTGGCGAAGGACGTGACAAGTGGTTTTGTTTCCCGTGTTCGGACTCTATTTGTGATCTGGTCGCGGAGTTGGAAGGTGGGAACTTTAGGTAGGGTTGTCACATGTAAAGAACGTGACAATTTATATTGTTTCCCGAGCTCTTCCTATATTCGTGTTCTGGTCGCGGAGGTGGGTGGTGGGAACGTCAGTTAGGCTTGTCACATTCTGTGTCGTTTGGAGGATTATTTGCCACAACGGTTACACTGCTTACGCGGAATTAGCAAAATAAAGGCTTATTTTACATCTTATATATTTCACAGTAACGAATCGAAAGATCACTAGAGGGTGTGCTAAGAATCTTCGAAACCGGTGTATTTGTATGAAAGGAGTAGTGAATGTAGAAGAAACTAGGCAGGTCTGCAATTGCTTAGTAATAAGTATTGGTTGAAAAAAACGATCGTTACTTTTTTTTTGTGTTAAGGGAAGGCAATTAAGTAGACGGATTTCCTGATGGTAAGAAATTTACGCCGCCTAGAGACACCAAAGGTGGTAATGGAGCATTGCCAACCTGAGACCGGGATGTTAGACTTCGAGCAAAAGTAAGGTACATACAAGTAAAAGTAAGTTAAAAGAACATGTGGCACTTGATCCACTTTATCTAGTTTTTAAGGGACTTGGCGTGAAAATACATATTTTGGACAGAGGGGAATTATTTAAATAACTAATCATGGAGTAACCTTTTTTTTACTGCTCATTTTTAGCACTTTCACCTTTACTTAAAAAAATAACTGAAATCAAGTATCGAATCAAAATATAAGTCGTTATAAAAAGTGTATTGTGAAAAAGTACAAGAGTTAGTTGACGTAAGTGATAGAGTGATTATGGAAGATTATCAGCGGTTACTTGTGACATTAATTACTTTCCTTCTAGTAATTATTACATCTGATTTTATTAACTTATTTATTTAAACTTTATTGTACACAAATAAAAAATGTGAGTACAAATGGGGAACTTAATGCTAAATGCATTCTCTCCCAGTCAACCTTTAGGCTAACAGGGATCAAATATGTCTACTACATTAAACAAAAACAGAGTATAGAACAAATAAATTTGAATTTTAATGAAATTACCTACCTTACATACAAAGAAAATAGTTCAGTAATATATAACTACAAGTTTTAATTGCTAATTTTAATTATTACTAACAAACAAAAACGTTAATTTAAAATAGATTTGCAAATAAAAGGTTACACTACATTGGAAACAAAAATTAGCAACCGTAAACATCAAAATTCATTCATAAATTGGCACAAAAACTGAAAGGTTGCCCTCGTTATAATGATAGGTGGTCTCCCGAAATGAAACCGACAAATAAAGAATGCCATAATTTTTGACATGTCTACCTAAACACCTATTTCGTCAAAGATTATTTGAAGTGTACGATTCACGTTTAGTACCTAAAGTGTGATTGTGGCTTTTCTATAAATGTTTTGGCTGCTAGATTTATTTCTATAACTTATTTGTAAGCTTTATTACCTACTTTAACAAACTACACAAAAGGCAAAGTTAATGAATTTAGCTGTCGTCATTATCAAGATTGTAGGTCTTAAATCGAATGTTTATAATATTATATGTATTGTATGTATTATGTAAGATAAAAAAATCTGACACTATACATCGTTAAATCAAAAGTTTAAGTTAACTAAACTAGTGAATAAATTAATATCACTGATTCAAAGTTAAGTTGGCTAGAAGCAATGACAAAAAATACTGCTAATATTAATTCAAAAGTTACCATTTATATACACACTCATTTTCAAATAAATATGGTTCAGTTCAGCCATTTATTAAATTTAAGTATAAAATAGATTACTATCTTTGTGGTCTAGCGATCCGGCTTCGGGCTTGACTTCTTGAGGTCCTAGGTTCGATTTCCTAGGACAAAAAAAATTGAAATTGTATACTTTCAATGCACTAAGAAAAATAATTTTACTTGGGATTGGATATGTGCCCAGTTGGCGATTGGCTTGTCGCCTATCACATCATGGTACTTATTGTCTTCGGCAAGTCGTGGGTTGGGTGCCTCTGCCCATATCTTCAGGGATATTAGCGTGAAGATACTTTAAGATTAGAACTCGGAAAATTGGCGAGAATATAATTTGAAAATATGGGTGTAGCAACGCCTAATAGCTAAACAAATAATAAGTTTTATACCACGTAGGTAAAATAATACCACACGAATTAGTCTATGATGACTACTTTTACTCATTTTCCTGGTCTCAAAGGTCCATCATTTCCAAAAATGAAGGTATAATAACCGGGTGCTTGATTATTTTGTGGTGACTGGGCGGACTTGAGAGCAGATAGTTGGCGCCAAAAAATTGCCTTTTACTTACTGCCGATGGATTATTAGGTATGTTACTTAATGTCATAGAAGCCTTTAGTCTATGATTTTTTATAAAGTTGGATTTTTGATCAAAAGAAATACTCGTTATAAAAGCTGTATGCCTTTCCAGTGTAGAATTGTTACTATTTTCAGACAAATTTTCATCCCACATTGTAGTCCTTTATAAGTTGGTTTTTTAGAAAAACATGTGTTTGAAAACGCATCCTTATTATATTTCATCGTAATCGGTTCAACTGTTCGGCCGTACTGCAGCAGATAGATATAAAGACAAATAGATATTAAGGCTTTAAATAATGTTGTCCGGGATTGGATATGTGCCTAGTTGGCGATAGGCTTGCCACTTATCACATTGTGGAACTTAGTTCTTCGATTAGTCGTGAGTGCTCTGGTTGTGCCTCTGCCAACATCTTTAGTAATATGGGCGTTAAGATACTCTTTATTATAAAAAACTGAAAAACCAATATTACTTTATTGCAAGGTTATCTATATAACGATCACGAATATCGCCATATGCTCATCCTGATCAGTTACCACACAACAGGAACTGATTCTTTAGGCATTTTCGACAGATGTTTCCTTACTTTCTCTTGAGAAGTTTTAATTTTAATGAAATAAAGTATTGCAGAGGAGTTTTAAAGTGAAAACTACTTTAGCGGCTTTGCGCACTTTTTTTGGAATTAAAAAATCTAAAGTCGCGTCAGGACATGTGACCTGATCGAAAATTCGTAAGACGGCGCAGGGCGCGCGAAAGTTCGTGTTGTCATGTTTGTGTACGTTAGCGCAATAAATGAATATTGTATTCTACCACATAAACGACAGTAATTTCGTACTGATAATTAAAGCAATTCGTGCAAAATTAACCATTCCAAAATATCAAAAATGCACAACGTTAATATTCAAGTTTTCACTTCTGCCGGCACTCCCGGAGTGCAACCCGTTTTTTTATGAGGTCAGTGAGCAAACACACGGTCTGAAGGTTAGAGACCATATATTTTATAGGTGCATGTCTGTCCTGATGCGAATTTGGAAGTCCTGTTATACAAGTCTACCGTCTACCGTACCCTTCGGACCGGAACATAACATTGATTATGGTGGCAGGAATAAGTATGGCGGTGGATCCCTACTCGGGCAAGTTGTTCAGTAGTCTACCACCAGTGGTCTGAGGTCTTGTCGGTATTTACTGATATTTTAACTCTTGCGCGTCTTACAAGTTGCCTGGCAGAAAGGCCGAGGCTATTCTACTCAACATACTCAGACCAACACAGGATCCTCTAGGTACACAAAGAAAGGTATAACCTTGATTGTGATTCTATCATCAGACCTAGACTCAGTGGTAGTGTAAAGACATTTTTCCAATAAAAAGTATTTTTTAAAATCGGTTTAGAAATGACGGAAAAGTCGAATATAGTACATCCTATTAAAATTATAAATTGGGAAATTTGTGGGTATATTTGTTACTCTTTCACGATCAAATGGCCTAACGGATTTGCTTGAAATTTGGATCACAGATAGATTGTGACGTAGTTTTTTTTAACGCGGGTGAAGCTGCAGGCAACAGCTAGTAAAAAATATATAAGACGAAATCGAACACATAACCTCATCCGTTTTTCGCATTTGGTTAATCATTCCACTTTACCATCACTATTGATAATTATCGTTTTACACTGATCGCTGACGTCAGGTCAGCTTGAATTTTTAGAAGCATCAGTTTTGTTATAGCATGATCTAACACATAGCGAATAGGTACGCGGCTCTCCTTATGGTAAGAGACAAGCGTGACCTATTTAAACCTACCCTACGTTACCTATAAAATCTATAGATTTTATAGGTAAGTCGCTATCCTGTGCTAAAAATATCAAAATTTTTACGCATTTTTTTTTTCAGTAAGAATAGATATATGAATAGAAGCAGTAGTCTACTGCCGCTCTGCCAGGCAGCTCATAAAAGCTGAGCTGTAACGTAGTGGGGGTTGCTTAGATACCACCCACCTCTATGTAAACAGAAAATAAATAAACCAACAGACATATTCGGAATATGGGATCCTCTTGGTATATAAAAGAATTAAAAGAAAATATAAACAAAACACTGTAATAAAATAAACACTAACAAAATAGAGTCTATATAAAAAGTCTGCATTTAAAAAAAAGTTTTTCTGCCGGATAAACGTGAAAGAAGATAGATGGGCGTGGGATACGTTGGTCTTGTCGACGGAACACGAAGGATTGCTGCTGTAGTCTTCGGCGGTTGGGCTATCGGGACCCTTTGGCGCCTTCCCTCAGCAGACAGATGCAGCAGTAGAAGTGGGGCAGCTGGGAAGGCGGCCAGAGAAGAACACCGGCGGGCAGCTTCCGCCGGTCTAGGGTCCTCCCACCACCGAGCAACAAGTAACAGTCATAGAACGACGTTCCGTCGACTTATCAATTTAGGATTTTGACCAGCAGGTTCTATAGCAGAATGTATGCAGAGTGTGAAACAGACTGTTCGAAATAGAAAGCAGACTCGTGGCAGACTAATGCCGACTGTCCAGAATGAATTTTCGTTCTCCATTTCAAAATTTAGATGGAGCTAAACTTATTCCTTTTTTTTTAATAACGGCCAGTGTATATGCAAACTACAAAGGCCCTCTATTAAAATAGTTTGTAAGAAAATAATATTACAGAGCACTGGTTAAAGTATAGGTCATCACTAACAAAAGTGATAGAGTGCGAACCACAACCTTACCTAGTCCTGTCAGGTATCAGGAAATCCGCCTGCTTGTTTGCCTTCCAATATCATGAAATAAATCATGAATAAAATAATAGACGGATTTCCTGATGGTAAGAAATTCACGCCACCTATAGACACCAAAGATGGTAATGGTGCGTTGCCAACTTGAGGCCGGGATGTTAGGCCTCGAGCAAAAGGAAGTAAGACGGTATGGCGGCAGGAATAGGTAATTCGGTGTCGAATACACAATGCTATCTATAAGTGTCATATGCTTGTTCGCTCACTTTTCCCAATAAATCTACCGGCTACCTTACTTGTACTCCCTGTGTTTGAGTTTGATGGGTAGGCTTTTATTAAAATGTAAGCTTATGTAAATATAATACTTAAATCTATTTATATTTATATATTTCAAAGAAATTCTTGTTAGTTACTTTATTTTATATCTCAACAACGGTTTAACCGATTTGACTGAAAAATGATGCAGAGATAGCTTAGAATCAGGAAAAGGGCATAGAGTATCAACATTTTATCCTGTTCCACAGTAAGAAAACCAAGAAAAAAAAACATATTACTACCATGCATTAGACACATACAAACAAATATATAGATGATACCGATAAAAGATCACAGATCGCGCACTAATAAGTTTGGAAACAAAGAAGTTGGTCTAGAGAAATGAAGATGGCGTTCTTATCAACGAGATATTAAAATTTATTATGGTCGAATTTCGACCAATGGGTGACCACTAATATATAAGTAAATCCCCATTTCGCGTGGTCATAGCATCACGCCTAACGGATCGACCAGTTTCAACAATTATTTCTTTGTTTTATTTGCCATAAGATAAGATGAAAAGAAAAAGTGCAGGGCAAATGGGAAAAAAACGCTTCAATACATATAAACTGTTAACAACTGTCAATGTCAAGATACGAAGTTCGCCCGATCGGCTAGTTATTAATAAAGATGATTATTAAACTACGAACCCAATATCTAATGCCGCTTCGACATTATATGGCCAAATTTGACATTAATATGATTTTAGAATAAGCGACAATAAATTATAGTTATTGCAAAACCTAACACAGCAATAAATCTAAAAAACTCTATTAATCTGTCACTAACCGCTTATTTGTGTCAGTATCATAGACTATCCAACGGAAGGCACGTACAAAACCTGCAAATTCCCGTAAAGGTAAAAAACTCTATACACTATTATAACCGCATTTGTTCCAAAATTCCATTTAATAACATCCAAACCGTACCGAAGATCTTTTATAATTATACGTCTGTATATCTGAATTTAATATGGTTTTACTCAGAAGGGAATATTTGTTCTGATTAAGCGATTGCTTCAAAATTTACCCTTCCACCATATCGTGGACTTAATTGTCGGTTCTATAATTCATAGCAATTACAAATTAAGACTATGCTGTTATTATACGCACGCAAACTAAAACGAATCGGCAAAAAATATTTTAGAATACAACAAATTAAAGCGAGGTTTTAAAACAATACCTGTAATTAATAGATTGTCTTTTTTGTGTTATTTCATCTTTGGTTATGTTTTCTATAATTTAAGTCTACTTTAAGTTAAATCCAAATTATTTTTCATCCAGAACAAATTTAGGAAGTAAAGTAGTGAATAAGATGACTATTCTTAAGATAAGAGACATAGTACAAATCATATCATACTATATATGTTACTGGTTCGTCGCTGTTTTGAAGCTGGGCTTTTAGGCCAAGTTAGTAAGTCTGACAGGTTTCTAAACATCAGATCAGACACGACAATGGCGATCACAGACGCTATGGTGGCAAGAATAGATAATGCAGTGATTACTATCAGGTAGAAATAATTGAGTTTTTATAGTTTTATATGTACGTGTAATTGTTTAACATACATACATACATATCTTCACGCCAATTCCCTTACGAGGTAGGCAGAGATTATCGAGTGCCAGACCTCACGATCCTGACAAACCTGTATTGCTTCCTTCACATTCATAACCCTTTTCATACAAACACGCTAGTTTCGGAGACTCTTGACACCACCCTCGGATAATATTCGATTGATCTGATCGTGAAATGTCAGCCTGGTCTCCCTGGGTACCTACATCCATCCACATTCGTATTGTATATCTATTTAAAATTTGAATATTTTGAAATTTCACCAAACGCCGTTAATGAAAAATATTAAATATACAAAAACCAGATTGCCTTAGCTACTGTTTTTGTATTATGTCACAACGATTGCGTTTTTGTACTTTTACTTATGTTCTTGCACAATATGAAAATAAACAATTTACTTATTCATATAAAGCAATATTTCGTAATAGATTGTGTAAACATATTCATGTAAATAAGATATATAATAAGAAGAAGTAGTAGAAAAATCTTCAAGCCCGTATCACAAAGAAATAGCTAGATGTACAACCCAGGCATCTACTACTCTCTGAAGACTTGGGCTAAGTACTCACGACGCGGTTTTCACCCACGCCTGCTGCGTTTGCGGGCCCGCGGCTTCTGTAGAATGTAGATTTATATGCAAAAAGTAAGAGCACGTTTCACGACGCGTTTCACACCCGCAGCACCCGCGGATGTTTGCGGTTCCCGCGGCACCGGTCACCGGTAGAATCGCATAAGTTTGCAGGCGATGATTTCAAACGAGACGGCTTTGTGACCGCACAAATTACCGGTCTCGTGAGCTTTAAAATAAAACTGCAGGACCACGATCGCGGCGGGCGCGGGTGGAAACCGCTCCGTGAATTCTTAGCCTTAGTGTATTTAACGGGCCAGAGGCATACCTAAGGTGTTCTAAAAGTCCCGGTAGATGGCTAGCTAGTGGTCACCGTAAAGTTTTAATACAAGTCCGGCATAACCTGTGTTTTACTCTCATGACACAAAAGTCGGGATCCATAACTTATTTTCTCAACTTAAAAACTGCAATTGCGTAGAAAAATATTGTGTGCCTTGTGGTCTTCGGTTGTTGGACTTGACTTTATGAACTTCCGGGTTCGATCCCAAGGTCGGGTCACAAAAAGAATTGTGTTTAATCAATATTCTAATAAACAGAACGTTGTCCAGGATTTGATATGTAGCCGGTTGGCGATAGGCAACCCACCTATCATATTGTGGGACATAGTATCTTCGGCTTATCGTGGGTGACCTAGTTGTGCCTCTGCCTACTTCTTCGGGGATATGGGAATGGAGTTACTTATTTAAATTTTAAACAAGGTGCAAAAAAATATTTTCGATTTTATTCTATGTTAATTTTTACATCAGGATTGCGTGTCTGACTGTTCATATACAATTATGGTAATCTGTGGTTGTGCTTTTCACCGCTTTACGGAGGGTGCGACTGGCCACCTAATTGGCCGAAATGTTACCTATTATACTCACAATCGGTGATGATTGGCAGCTGTCAGTCAGCGGGTTGGGTGAGGATGGTACTGCGACTGACACGTGTTGTAAAAAGTGTTTTACTGATTTTTGTTAGAAATTAATATCAATAGAAAATAGTTTATTTTATGAAACTTGATATTGTTACAGTAAATGTATTTTACGTTTAATATGTCCTTCACGCCAACCAAGCCACCACGACTAGCAGAAAACACTCAGTCTCATTATGTGGAAGGTGGCAAGCGTATCGCCAACTGGACACTTATCCAATTCTGGAAAGCGTTTTTTTTATAACAAAATTAAAAAAAAACATTGCTTCTCGTTGCCCGGCCCCAGAATTGAACCCGGTACCTTGTGAAGTCAAGTCGAACACCTTGAATGTTAGACCACAGAGGCGATTATTATTTATGTTAAGTGTAGCCGACAAACTTGCACGATTGGCAACATCCGGCCACAGGACAGTGACTTCGTCAATCCGGCCACAGACCTGTAACATCTATGGTGTTGTAGACCACAGCTGTGTCTAACCATCAGGAAAGTTGTTTTCTTAATCACTGACCTTTCACATAAAAAAGAAAGGTAAAAGTGAACTCACTCTGCCGATTTAGTAGGAAAGGTATTTTAACTAGTTTACCCGTGTCTACGTCTGTAAGCTAAAGCAAGGTCTTCTTCTTCTTTTATAAATATGACTTTCTATCGTTTTTCACGACTACTTTGCAAATGTCAAGCTAGTTAATTCTTATATAATATACAGTCATTAGTCACTATGTACAAAGTCATGTCAGGTCAGGTTCTTGAGTAAAGCGGTGGCTTCGTTACTCAAGCTCATCTAGTGAGATTTGACGGCAGCGAGGAAATAGACGGTACATTAATTTCTTCATGATTATTTCATTTGTGCACTTTCACTGAACAACATTAATCTAATTCCCACCTAAATAAACCAATTTCAATTAATTTAAATACGAAATTCAATAATAATGAAAAAGTTACGACCACCTTCATTCACGATGGCGCCAAAACTCCTAATGTAAGTTATCTAACCTGCTTAGATATCAACATTAAAGTCACTGTCACTTTCCAGCCCCCCTCCCCCCCTAGTAATCAGAACGCAGCAACAGGGCGAGGTTTGGCCCCTGGTAGAAAATCTTCAGTCCTTAGTTGAACAACTAAATAATGCCATATCGGGCTGAGTACTCTGCGAATCCACAAAACTTGGTAAAGTGAAAACCTTTTGATACACATCAGCCCTTAAAAAGTGTGTGTGTGTGTATTAATGTATACATTATTTTTCTTGGAGTGTAACAGAAAATAAATTTTATTTATAAAATTTTACATATCGCGCGTTGTGCAAGCACCTCGCGAGATCTTCAAGCTCCCTGACAGATCGGCATGCGGTCGGCAGGCGAAACAAAAATCACGAAGTACACAGTATGAAATACAGTACATACATATCATACATGGGTTGTGTGAAAGTAGCGAAGTGACTGACGCGTTTAGGCAAAATGGTTGTATTGATTTTACTGGAAACTGACACTTAGAAAATAGTTTTTGTTTAGGTTAAACTGTTAACTAATAACATTATATTTCTTCGTTTTAATATTTGTTAGATATAATTTGTGTGACTTTTCAATGGAAACTTCATCCACGTTAGTGTATAGATAGTTATTAAAAACACAGTTTAAAATTTTGAGAAATAAACGAAGTCATCAATGTCATTATTTTTTTTAAAAAAAACCTAGTCAAAATATTTAGTGTATGAATGTAAGAAGTACGAGTGTTGTTCATTTTAATCAAACTAAAAAAAAAGTATCTTCACGCCCATATCCCCGAAGAGGTAGGCAGAGGTACAACCAAGGCACCCACGACTAGCCGAAGACACTAAGTCCCACAATGTGATAGGTGGCAAGCCTATCGCCAACCGGGCACATTTCCAATCCCGACCAACATTTTTTTAATTAGAAAATTGGAAAAATCCTATTTTCTTTATGTTGGCCGACCCGGGATTCGAACCCAGGACCTCATGCAGTCAAGTCCAACACCTGGACTGCTAGACTACAGAGGCGACTAACTATTTGAACTTTAATCTAATACCTACACTAATTAATAACAAAACGATGTTTTATTGTATATGTAATTAATGACCTACTTCATTATTTTATTTATCAACTTGTTATTGAGCTATGGCTACAAATAAGTATATTACATAATTAACATTAATTTCAATTTGAAAACTTATACTTTTGTCTTAAATCTTGTACTCTACTTCTTATTCTGACCATTTCAGTAGTTCCCTTAGATTTTCCAAGTTCAAGTCAAACCGTTTAAAAAAAATTATAGTAAACAAATAATAGAGACTTTGTCCCCTTTATATACATTTAAAAATGTAAAGATGAGATAACAATAGGTATTTATCATTAACTTGATAGCAGTATTAGTCTGTGGTCTAGCGGTCCGGGTGTTGGACTTGACTGCATGAGGTCCTGGGTTCGAATCCCGGGTCGGCCAACATAAAGAAAATTGGATTTTTCCAATTTTCTAATTTAAAAAAGAAAGTTGGTCGGGATTGGAAATGTGCCCGGTTGGCGATAGGCTTGCCACATTGTGGGACTTAGTGTCTTCGGCTAGTCGTGGGTGCCTTGGTTGTACCTCTGCCTACCTCTTCGGGGATATGGGCGTGAAGATACTATTAGAACTAAAACTCACGTCAATTTTCTTTTCAATGTAAAAAACACAATAATAAATATTAAGCAATGAAAACGCATTTACTCAAACAAGTACTTACAACACCATACATATCCAATTTTGATTGAACAAAAAGTTATAATCAACATTAAACTAATTTTTTAAGTGAATCTTTTTTTATGCAGCGCGGCGTTGTGCACTTTTTTTGGGATGGGTAAAAACTTCTAAACTTGCGTCAGGACACGTGAGATGATCGAAAATTCGTAAGAAGGCGCAGGCCGCTTGCGCAATGTTCGTGTTGTCATGTTTGTGTACGATAGCGCAATAAATATTGTGTTCTACCACATAAATGATCGTACTTTCATTAAAGCAATTCGTACAAAATTATTCCCTAACCATTCCAAAAGATCAAAAATGCACAACGTTAATAATCAAGCTTTCACTTCTGCCGGCAGTCTGCCTATATGTTAATCCAGGTCACAATCTATCTGTCTTCCAAATTTCAGACAAATCCGTTCAGCCATTCGAGCGTGAAAGAGTAACAAACATCCATACATCCATACTTACAAACTTTCGCATTTATAATATTAATAGGATTGAAAACCTTCCTGCTTTTTGAACTTGCTTCAAAGCTATATTCAAAACTACACTAGTTTTTAAATCCGCTCCACGGATAAACAATAAACAAGCATCTGCTTTGAGCAATTATCTAAAATTTAGAAAAAGATATATTTCATCCACAACCACGAGTCAAAGCTGCATCAATCATAATTCTAAAGGTTCGGGATCAAGGGCAATTATACCTAAAGGGCTATAAATTTAGAAATAATGCCCCAAAGAGTTAGTACTGCTACTTCAGATAGTCGTTACGTTTGTATGTCCGCGGGCTAAACGATCTTCATTATATAATTTTATTATGTATCATTTGCTTCAAACTGTGAGAAGCCTTCAAAACAAACCATAGTAAGTTTATAGAACGCTATAATATTATAATGACCTCATATTGTCGCCTCTGTGGTCTAGCGGTCCGGGTGTTGGACTTGACTGCATGAGGTCCTGGGTTCGAATCCCGGGTCGGCCAACATAAAGAAAATTGGATTTTTCCAATTTTCTAATTAAAAAAAAATGTTGGTCGGGATTGGAAATGTGCCCGGTTGGCGATAGGCTTGCCACCTATCGCATTGTGGGACTTAGTGTCTTCGGCTAGTCGTGGGTGCCTTGGTTGTACCTCTGCCTACCTCTTCGGAGATATGGGCGTGAAGATACTTTTACTTTACTTTTACCTCATATTCTTTGTACATTACCTCCAAAGTTTTAATCGACCTAAAAAAAGGAGCAGATTTTCAATTCGACTGTTTGGTTATTTTTTGTATAATTATTACGCAATTACTCGGCCAATAGCAAATCGATTTGGTTCTTTCTTTTTTGGGAAAATAGGCCGTGATTTCAATACAATTTCTAAAAAAATTGTACTCGATATTTATCCAATGCTCAAGGTATAAAAAAGTATAAAATAGCTATGGACACATTACTCAAATTAAATCTAACCCAAAAGTAAGCAAATTATATGCTTGTGTCACGTATTGTGTCCAAATCGAACCTGAGCTTCGCGGTTGGTCGATGTAGTTAGGCGTGTACACTAGCCACTCGACCACGAGACGGTCAAACAAACAGTTTGTGTTATTGATCTTATATTCATATTTGCTTGACAGACTAGTACAAAAATATATTCGCGTCAAGTCCCTTACGGTGTAGGCAGAGTATGGAGTTCCAAATGCGTTGACCTGCCTAGGTTTTTCCACAATCATTATCTTCGTACAAACGCAAAAACAATACAGATACACCAGTTTCAGAGCCTATTACACCATTCTCGGATAAAATCCAAGTGGTTTGATTGTGGAATGTCAACATAGGTTTCCTGAGTAAGTACCTCTATCCACATTTGCATTGTTCCGTGTTGGTCCGGGCTTCTTTGCAGAATAGACCATCTGTCTTCCTGCCAGGTAGCTCGTAAAAGGCGAGCATAGACTAACCGTCACCACCACCGTGACAGCTGACTACTGACTGACCTGGATTGGTACAACCGCCTTACCTATTCCTGGCGACATAACATCAGTGACGTGTTCCGGTTCGAAGGATAAGATAGCCATGAAACTTAATTTTGTTTGAGGCCTAATAACACCACCGTTGGCAATGCACCAATAACACCTTTGGTGTCTCTAGGCTGCGTAAATTTCTTACCATCATACAATACCACTGCCTGTTTGCCTTTCAGTATCATAAAAAAAAGTTAATAATACTTATGCTTTTTAATCTTTCATTTGTATTTTTTTCCAAATAATACCCAAACAACGGAGCATGCCATTTATTATTTTAAAATTAGCACTTCTTTTCAATCATACTCTATCACAGATCTCACTTTTACAAATGCGGTCCGCTCGCTGACCACATTTCTCTTCGACTCTTTCATTTGATTGTTATAATTTTTGTGATTTAGTCCAGGGATATAAATTTAAATATTAATATCATATATTAAGGTGAAATCACATTGTTATCACATAAATTAAAGTAGAATTAATTATTATAGCAAATTCAAATTTTTAAGACATTTTCTTATCGTTTAACGGCCAATGTTAATAATATTTCTATAAAGATAGATTTCAAGCAATCTAGATAGCTGCATATCCACCGGCCTATCCTATACCTAATTGCCATATTCATCCTGTCCGCAGATATGTTATTGGCAAGCGATAACATAAAAATGGATCAAAATATCAATCTTGGACAGCAAGTTTTGGATTAGGATTGATTATTAATATTGGCCGTAAGTCGACAGTTATGTTTCATAATTTTTTCATGTTATTGATAGCGAACAAGCAACCATAGATTTTAGTTTTGTGTCACCTCGGAGTCGTGACCTATCTTTCTATAAAATAACCATCAAAATCGGTTGGCCATTAACCGAGTAATCACGTAACAAACATAAAAAATACAGTCGAATTCAGAACCTTCTCCTTCTTTTGAAGTCTGGTAAAGATATTAGTTGAATTGATTCCCTTTTTTCGAAGTCGATTAAAAATTATTCCCGCAGGCGACCTGAATAACTAGGTAGGTATGACATCCGGGCGTACCTGCGGGCTTCATCTACCATGCAATGTCTTTGATTTTGCCTATATTTTGCAACTTAAGTGTAGTAAATCTGGAAAAACCGACTCCAACTATTTTGTTGGGTACCACGTTGCGATTTAATAATTCTCTTGTCAAAAAATAGCAAATTATTAATAATGGTCTCAAATGAATTTCATAGTTCTATCTATCCAAAAAAAAAGATTCATCAAAATCGGTTTGCTATTAGCCCAATAATGTCACAAACATGCTTAAAAACAAATTAAAACAAACACATCGCCTGTGTGGTCTGGCAGTTCAGTTGTTGGAATTGACTGCAAGAGGTCCCGGGTTCGAATCCTGGGTCGGGTAACAAAAAGAAAATTGGGTTTATCCAATTTTCTAATAAAAAAAGGTTGTTCGGAATAGGAAATGTGCCCGTTCGGCAAAAGGCTTGCCATCTATCACATTGTGGGACTTAGTAGCTTGTAGCTTGTGGGTCCTCTGGTTGTGCCTCTGCCTAAATCTTCGGGGATATGGGCGTGATGATACTTAAAACAAACACACAGTTTAGTTTAGAATCCCCAGTTCGGCTTCCTTTTTTTGAGTCGGTTAAAAACAATACTGATGTCATAAGTCCTGTTTGGCCTAGTTAAACCACACTGGCTGGCCTCATTATATTATAGTAATTTATTACTTATACTTAAACAATATTTTCTAAAACACCTGCCTACTTCTAACTAACAACCTGCCTAATTTTACGAGCCTCGAGTGCTTGGCCGGAACAAAACCTACATTCAATTACAGTCTAATTTGCAAACTTCTGACTTACTTTTTACCCGAATGCGTCTGAAGATGGGTATCGTTATTCGAGCATAGGTGTGTACATATCTCTGTTTCTTGAACATATTCAGTCCTAACGGCTGGAATAGTGAAAAGCTATCGTTAAATTAGTTAGAATTTTGGTAATGGTTTGGCACTCGATACACTCTTCCTTCCCCTTAAGGGACTTGGCATGAAGATATGTATGTATGTTTGAATGAATGTGGTAGTGGCAAATTCTATATACAAAAAGCAAAAAGGTGGACTGATTTTTTTACCATAGTCATATACATATCGAATGAAAGATTGTAAAAAAACGATATTAAAATAATTTACTATCGAATAGTTTTGCATTTGGGGTTTTGTTTTGAAATTATTGCTTAATTATCACACATAATATTTCTGATGGTAATTGCGCTCATACACAGATGTTAATAGTGTGTTGTTGCCCACCTAAACCGATGTTAGCACATCAGACACGGATCTAGTCACCAAATTTAGAAGACCCCGTCTCATACTATCGGAACCTCCTGACTTGGCAGCGATCGCTAACGCTAGCTTCCCTCCAAACCGCAACACAACTCTCTTCCGCCCGCCGCGTAAGGCCGAGCGACGAGCCGCAACCCCTTCAAACGATCCGCCCAGTCACCAAAACGCAGCACCAAGTGTCGCGGGTGACAGCCCTTGTTGCTGGCATTGCAATCCAATCCATCTAAATAACGAGGTTTCAAGGTTAGCTTTCTGCTCGGCCCACAAAATCCGGTGAAATTGTAAAAACGAAGAGTTCAGCAACATTAAAGCCAATAAAAATACGGTGTGTTGCTAACCTGAGCCTGAGTAATTATCCTCTACTGCACCCTTCAAAACTGAAATCGACACTGGCGTGAAGTTCTGATCTCAGCCTTTGGTCAAGCGATGATACCAATCTGGGCTAGCTGTTATTCCACTGCATTAGTGGAATAATCCAGTAAAATTACTGAATCACCAACAACGGGCGATGGGGTCATAACGTCTACGATCTTAAATATTATGACTTCATAAAAAAAACTTCATTGTACCAAAAAAATATATATTAACGTCTCTATCCCAAAGAGGTACGAGCTTGGACTAGCCAAAGACACTTAAACCCATTAGGTGTTAGATGGCAAACACACCTTGATGGTGATAAATATGTTATAGACGGTGATGGATGTTATAGATAATAGATGCTGTTAAATAACATCACCTTAGGTGAAAAATTTATTACCATACACTTTTATACATACACTTAATCCAAGGTAAATCTTGAGGTCCCGGGTAACCGGCTCGGGCGGCAAAAAAATTGGAAAATGTGTATTTTTAATTTTGTAATAAAAATAACGTTGCCCAGGATTTGATATATGCCCGATTGGCTGGTGAGAGGCTTACCACCTATCACATTGTGAGACTTAGTGTCTTCAGCTAGTCGCGGGTGCCCTGGTTGTACCTCTGCCTACCTCATTGGGGATATGGGCGTGAAGATAATTTTTTAAACCGCCATTGAATTTAAACAAAAAGTTAAGACTGTATTAATACTTCTATTTTGAACTTTATTAGAAAAGATCCATTATCTTCTAAACAAAATAATTACAAATAGATTATCTTAGGCTACTGGATCTTTAATTACAAAATTGATCCATAATTGAATACAACTGCCTGAATTATCGATCATAAATCAATGAGTTGCTTTCATAAATCAACAAGAACGTCAGTCAGTCTGCGCCGGCGCATGACAGACTAAACAACTTGAAATATAGCAGCCCTAAATTCGACTTTAATCCTTCGTGAATTACTTTTAATTGGGACAAAAGAATGAAATGAACATTTAGACGATTATCCGAATCGATTCCGAGATAAATTCTGAATAGTCATGAGAAAGTCGACGGTTTAGACTGAATCGCGATTTCGTTGGCGATTAGGCCTCAATCAGAGGCTTATTCGCAATTTTCATTGACGGCTAAATTGAGGATGTCGAAGTAATACTTAAAAAAACGTTTAATTGACGTAAATGAGCAATGTTGTTCAGTTAAGAATCCATCGCCGTTCGTCCTGTTCTAATCTGGAGGGTCGGACAGCCAGTAAATAAATAAGTAAATATCCCTGGACAATTCACACAAATTGAATCTAACCCCAAAATAAGCAAATTATATGCTTGTGTTATGGGTGTTAGTCAACAATACTAATACATAGAAATACCTAAATAGATACCAGAATAAATTTAATGAACACCCAGACCCGGAAATGCAAACATCTAAATGTTCATCACACAAATGCCTGCTCCCGTCGGGAATCGAACCCGAGCCTCGCGGTTGGTCGACGTCAATAGGCGTGTACGCTAGCCACTCGATCAACGAGGCGCTCAAAAAATACAAATACTTATATCATATATATATAAAAACTTGCATATCAGACCCATCATCCTCGTCCTAGGATAGCGACGTCCTTAAAACATTTGTATTTATAACTTATGAAAAACGTGGTAGTTTACCGTACAATTGGTCAAATTAAATAATTTTTGAAAATTTAAAATTTATTAATAACAAAAAAGTTAAAGTTAATAATAATTTGCTTAAAAGTTAATAGTGTTTATAAATATTAAAATATTTGCAAATTAAAATGTGGTAAAACATGTTGAAGTACTTAAATATTTTTGTAACACCTATAAATAAATTTAATTTAATTTTATCTATGGCATATTAAGAAAGTATCTTCACGCCCATATCCCCGAAGGAGTTAGCAGAAGCACAACCCACGACTAGCTGAAGTCACTAAGTCCCACTATGTGATAGGTGGCAAGCCTGTCGCCAACCGGGCACATATCCAATCATGGGCAACTTTCCTTTTATTAGACAATTGAAAAAATACGTATGTTACAGGCTACGATTATCTCTTAATATCAGACTTGCCATGCACTTTTTCGCTTTGTAATCCATTTAAAAAAATGTTGACGGATTACTTTGTTAGGAGACAGAAAAATCGATGTACCTACTCATTATAATAGTTGACCACCTATTTGGCATTTTTCTACATGACAATAAGAGAGAAAAGAGCATAAGGTGTTAGGTCATTCCTAACTACACTACTGGTGGTAACTAGCCCGAGTAGGCAGCTAAATTATTGTTGCCACCATATTGTGCTTCTCCAGAGAGTAAGTCCGGCGATAGACTTGCGCATTAGATCTAACATCCAGACCACATGACAACGACGCATTTGCAGAATTAATCGATTAATAGTAAGAGAGCCGTCGACTTTAAACATGACACGCTTGTCTCTGGACCATTCAACCATCAGGAGGGTTGTGTGTTGTTTGGTGTCTCACTGCATAAGATAAGTAATAATATATAATAAATATTAATACTTATAATCAATAAAAAAAAAACGGTAAAGCTAAATTTTTTTTTTGTTAAACACTGAGCTACCAAACGAAACCTATTTAATGTACCTCTTAGACTATATTTGATATTTTCCATCGTCGGCGCTTGGTAAAACTTCCAAATATTCATATTTAAAAAAAGAAACACTTGTAATGTTTTACGTAAGTATCACTTACAATTTATTATTTTATAAATAGCCTGCCGGAGTTTAAGTTCTAGCCCTGATGATGCTGTCATAAGCGAAACCGGTAGGCTATTTATAAAATAATAAATTATAAGTGATACGTAAAACAGTACAAGTTTTTCGTCATTTAACAATATGAATACCTCTCAGACCACTGAGGTCCGTATGAGGCATTATATGTAATGTTCTGCGTCTAAAACTAACTACAAAAAATACAACCAATGTGTTAAAACTGCCCAATGTAGGTACACGTTGAAAACAAGTAGTAAATGTTTAAGTATACAGTGTACATTTATACGTATAAAATTTTAACGAGTTTTCAGTTACAACAAATGATTTAACTAATGAGATAAAAGACAATGCTTCAACTTTTTTGATATTTTTGTGCCATGTCTTTTTTAATTATGCAATAATACGTCATATAAGTTAACATCTTAATGCGCATTGAGTAGGTATTTAGTAAATTATACTATTGCTTAATACGTTGAACAACTAGGGGGTCTATCCGCTGTTTAGGCATGTTCACCCGGCGATATTTAGAGATGGTCCATGCATTATAGGTTGCCATTTAAAGTAGTATGCTAGTCGTGACATGCGTATTTACTATTTAGGTCACGGTGTCAGTGTTATGTTACGTGTTGCTAGTCAATCCAGTAAAAAATATTTCAAATAATTTCAGTGCATACCGCGTGACAAACATACTAAAACTAACATGCAGTCGAGTGGATAACCATTTTATTTTGGAGTAAGGCAACAATAATATCCTTTCTGCTAAAATACTTATTAAAAAATAAATATAATTTTAAATTAGATACAACTTTACATTATTGTAAGTTGGTCATGTTCAGAGTTTTTTTAAATGTACATTCATGCCCATGTCCCCAAAACGGTAGGCGGAGCCACTGCCAGAGCACCTACGACTAGCCGAATATACTAAGTCACGTAATGTGATAGGTGCAAACCTAACGCCAACTGGGCACACATTCAAACTTGGGCAAAATTTATTTTATTAGACAACTAGCGGGTATTATATATACATAAAAACCTTCCTATTCAATCACTTTATCTATTAAAAAAATTGCATCAATATGCGTTGTGTGGTTTTAAAGATTGAAGCATACCAGGGGACAGAGGAAGCGACTCTGTTTTATACTATGTAGTGATTAAGAATATACATTTCTACGTCTTTTGATTGCCCGACCCGGCGATTGAACCCCTAGAAGTCCAATCCGACAACAGATCGTTAGCGGCTAACCACAGAGGCGGTATTTTATATTTTGGTAATGTCCAAACAGCAATAAAATTTTAGTATTTTTAGTCAGATTTGATTAGATAATAGTATAATTTATTGATAGATAATTAATTTTTAGGCTTATGTGGATTGGACCGTTTTCGCTAAACACCATCAAATTGTTAGTACCATTATTAAGTTACTTTATAACGTTTCATTGAAAACTTTTTCATTCAGACATAAAAGGTAAATCCTATTTTTAAATATTTTAAAACTTTCTGCTATAGGCAAAGAGTGAATGACCTTATGATTTTGTTCAAGCGATACACCTAGCGACATCGCGCTGTGACACAGGACATTTCTAGCTTCCCATGCGTAATACTAGATGGCGCTCTAAGTCATTCGTTGAATCATTCATTTTTAGGCTGTAAAATTCACAGTTTTTAATTTAACTTTATTTTTGACATGCAATTCATCTGATGGTAAGTAATGTCTTAACATAAAAAGGGCGATGTACTAAAATATAAAACGTATTAAGTAAGTAGAAAAAGCCTTTTCACTCGTGCTTTATGAACGCCTAAGGTGTATTTCTCAGAAACTCTGTTTTAGTTTAGTTGCATAGCTATAACAATAAAATCCATGCCAATCTCATAAATGCGAAAGATTTTACGTTTGTGTACATGTTCCGTTGACATAAAACAGATCTTTTAATTAGGTAATTCTTATCATAATGAATTAGAATTTTACGGACTTAATTTGTTAATATTATCCAATATGTTTCCGAGTACAAACTAAATGGTGCTGAGTACTGTGCAGCAACTTGCCCTGGCTCCTACTACCCGGCGAAGTTGCTGCCCAGCACTCTTAACACCTTACATATTTACCATAATAACACTATCAATTTCCAATTCAGAGAGTAGGATAGTCGGTGGACTTGCGTTTTAGGCCTAGCACCACGTCCACAGGACAGCAATGCACATAAAGGCAGGCATCTACTATGTATATGATGCGTATAGGCTCCGGTTAACTTTTTCTATAAGGAGAGCCTTGTGTTATTCGCTGTTTTATTACATTTTTTAACATATTAATTATTAGTTGTGATTACTTATACTTTTAGCACCATTTAATTATTTTAAATTTTTATTATGTATAACCAGAGATTTGTAAACCTATTGTCTTAGGTATACAAGTTATCAAAGAATATTAAGTAAAGCTCTTTTCCATGATGTGGAGAAAATCTTGCAATTTTTTAACGGAATACAAAATATGTTTCTGAAATGTTTGTCGAAATCGTTGAAAAAATATTAAAACGATTCCGATAAAACTTTCAAATATAAATTGAATAGCCTAAAAAATGTCAAACTTTTTAAAAATAAATCCGGAATGTTTTCAATTTACGTTCATAGTTTTCAATTTTTTAAATAGATATACCTATATTTGAAAAGATTTTGAACATGTAAAATGTAAAAAAAAAACTATCCTATTTTTTAATCCAATTTACCCTCTATGTGTGTGCCAAATTTCATGAATATTGGTTCAGCACTTTTTGCGTGAAGTAGTTACAAACAAACATACAAACTTTCGCATTTATAATATAAATAGGATATTCCAATAAAGTTTCCTCTAAATCCGTTCAGTAGATTGTGCGTGAAAGAGTAACAAACATCCATCTTTTTTTACAAACTTTCGCATTTGTAATATTAGTAAGGATCCAATAGCTGGTTGTATCTCTTCTGGGATATATGCGTGAATATTATTCACAAAATATAACTAATGTAAAATAAGCCTTAAGCGTAATTTGCAAAATAAAGGCTTATTTTACATCTTTTATAATGGATTTTCGCTTAATATTAATTCAATACACTATTACAAAATATTAACTAGTGGATTCACTATCACTGTGTTAGTGATAGAAAGTTAATATCCAGTTTCACTAATGTCAAAACTTCACATGCCTATAATTATAATAAATTTTGTAGGTTACAAGCAATATTATCTTCTAATGTAGTGAACTCCGACACCATACACGCATAGACAAATTGCCGCTATAAAAATAATGACTTTGTTTTTTATTTTGTTAATGGAAATTTCCGTAAAAAAAATCTCTTCACGCCCGTATAGGACGAGGTAGGCGGAGGTACAACCAGGGCATTGTTTTTATTGGAATTGAAAAATCATTTTTTCTTTTTGTTTGACCGGGAATTGAACCTGGGACCTTCTGGAGTTAAGTCCAGCACCGGACCGCTAAACCAACAATGCAAAGCTTATTCACGTATTTAGAAATCATGTGATATACCTTCTCGATTCCAAGGCCTTGAGCAAAAAAGCTGGAAATAAGATATGAAACCTTGGATTTTTAATAAAAAACATATTTTTATAATATCTAAGCTTTTGTTTATTACCAGCAGTAGACTTGTAGTACTGTTTAAGACGGATATCAATTAAGACTAAACACAAAAGGATAATGTTGTGAATTTTAGGAGTTCATATGACCAACTTCCACCTAAATCATATCAGCTCCATTACGTTTTAACATTTCATTGTCATTCAATTTTTATTGTGTATGTCTAAAACCAGCTCACTTAGTTAAAACTGAGTTACAAATTTCTACCCAGACAAACATACTCACATTACGAGTTAAATAAAAATCTTCTAAAATATTGACCTTCTCGTTGGTCGAATGGCTAGCGTATACGCCTAACAACACCGACCAACAGAGAGGCTCAGGTTCAATTCCGGACGGGGCATTTGTGTGAATGGTAATGTAGATGTCTGCGTTTACGGGTCTTGGTGTTTATTATTTTTTTCCTGGTATCTATTTAAGTATTTCTATGTTTCAGAATCGTTGACTAACACCCATAACACAAGCATATAATTTGCTTACTTTGGAGTTCGATTCAATTTGTGTGACTTGTCCAGGGATATTTATTTATTTATAAAATATGAAACAGGCAGTTTAAGAAAGAATGAAAGATAAATGAATATACCTAGTCTTGGTTTGTGTTTTTAATAAGTTTATTTTAGTTTTTATAACTATATTTTTTTTAAAAAGGTTTAAATCATTAACTACCAAGATCAAAGTCCACTTGTACAAGTCTATTGGCTACTTTTGCCTATTAAGGAACATGACAATGGTCAGCACTAACGCTATGGTGGTAGAACATGTAAACAAACACTACCAATCTGGGCTCAAGATGCTGCACAGCACTCTACTATCTAGGTATATGTATTAAGTCTGAACATATTTTATGTTAGAAAGATTTTTCAATTCGATTGAAAATATTTCAGAGGCCAACTCATTAAGATATTTCTTCATGACACCATACTAAGCTGAGCCTGTAATTGGATAGCTGCTGTAAGTAATATGTGTTTAAAGAAACTAGTGGTCGCCCGTTGGTCGAAATTCGACCACAACAAATTTTAATATCTTGTTGACAAGAACGCCATCTTCATTTCTCAAGACCCACTACTTTGTTTCCAAACGTTTTAGTGGGCCATCTGTGATCTTTTATCATTATCATCAATTTATTTGTTTGTGTGTGTCAAATGCATGGTAGTGTGGGTAATGTTTTGTTTATTGATTTAATGTACTTTTTAAGCATTATTGTTGAAAAATATTAGCGTTCTGTCACTTCATCTGTCCCTATGTCCCTTTGTATGCTTAAATCTTTTAAACTACGCAACGGATTTTGATGCGGTTTTTATTAAATTGATAAAGTGATTGAAGTGATTCATTGTACGTATATTTTATACCCGTGCGAAGTAGGAGCGGGCTGCTAGTTAAAAATAAATTAACGCAATCCTTTACATTTTTTAAGTAAACCGATAGATTCGCAAAATTTTAAACAGAACTTTAGGACTTCGAACATTTATGTTGTTTGTAGGTCACGGCTGTCCTTTGCCATCGGAAGAGTCGTGTGCCTGTTTTTGTATGATATTGGAAGGCAAACAAGCAGACGGATTTCCTGATAGTAAGAAATTCACGCCGTCTAGAGACATCAAAGATGGTAATGGTGCGTTGCCAACCTGAGGCCGAGATGTTAGACCTCGAGCAAAAGTAAGTTGACTGGCTACCTAACCCTTCAAACCAGTACACGTCAACGGCAAGCATTGGACGTTATGACGGAAGGAATATTTAAGGCGGTGGTACCGATCCGGGCGAGTTGCTGCGAAACTCTACCACCTAGTAGGATGTCACGGTGTTCGTGACGGTAAGCCTGTGCTCGCCTTTTACGAACTGCCTGACAGGATAGCAGATGGTCTATTCTGCAGAGGAGCCCGGACCAACAGGGTTCGTTGTATCATTCCAGAAAAAATAGTCTTCGTTTCCCGACGTCAGGAAAACACTATAACATATAAGATTTCATTGCGTCGTCTACGAAACACAGTTTATTGAATCTTATCTATGCAGGTACTGTCAGTCTCAAAGCGCATCAAGGTTACTCATAAACTAATAAACTTGCAGATCAGGCTTTTGTTATCATACTTAAAAAAATTTAAAACCAGGGCCATACTCGAAACCAATATTTTAAATATCCAGAATATTCCTTTCAAATAGTTTTTAATTTTCCTATATTCCTTTAAAACTTTATGTATCAATGTCGCACTTCGGCTAGACAAAATTACCCAGGCTCACGATCCTATGCTTAGATTTTTATCATACTTAAATTGTATGGAGAATGTAAAGGCGGAGTGCCTTACCGTCAGGAATTCTGTACCTATGTCTATCTGTTGGTGTAAATAAAGTAGTAGAGTTTTTTTAACAATTCGCCTAGACTGCCTTTCATAGCATCAGTGCTCGCCACTGTTGTTATTTGGTTTTAAATTACATATGGGTAACATTACTTTCGCAAGTAATTCAAAACTAGACTCGGGTAAGCAACGTACCACTATCTCCTGTAGTTAAATTTATTTGTAATTTGTATTTTTACCTATAAATCAATCTAGTTATATACTATTTAATTTTATAAATACAGTTACATCTCGAATACATAGCATTTTAGTTAGCAACATTATATGTATATAATGCATAATAATTATCATATAATATGTCCATCAGAAATAAATAGAATGATGTAAGTTTAAACTCTCATTCTCATAGTATTTAAACTATAACTATTAAAAACTTAATTTTAGTATCCTCATTATTATATGGGTTAGCGTACACACCTAACTTTACCGACGAACCGCGAGACTTGGGTTAATTCCCGACGGGATCAAGGCTTTAGGTTTAGGTCTTAAGGTCAGAGTTTATTAAGTTTATACTAAACCAGTATAAACTTATATGTATTGGTGTCGTTATTTAACAACCTTAATACAAGCTTATAACTAACTTTCTTTGGGTTTAGACTAATTCGTGTAATTGGTACAGGAATATTTATTTATTGATTTTACAGAATTGTTACACATTCTGTTTACTCACAATACTTGGTACATAAAAATAAAACTGTAAAATTGTTTTAATACAATTTAAGAAACTTTGGAATAACTCATTTTTTTATTTTAAAATATCCTTTCCCAATTAAAAAAATCACCAAAATCAGGTTGGTTAGTCTTGTCAGGGTTGTGACAGACTTGAGCAATAAATTAATATTATATTCTAAGTACGGCCCTGTCTACACACAAACATTGAATGAAATATCTTGTCGCGTCAGAATGGACAAATACTAATAAAGTTTCTCGGCTCTTGCTTCTTAAATCGTTTTATTGACACTTAAATTACATTTGAAATAGTAAGCAGGACCTGGCGCCATAGATAATTCATTCTACTCGTATAAGTCGGTAAGACAGGAAAATATTGTTTATTTTAGGCAAGTCTCCATAAACTAACATCCGGTAAGAATTGGTTCCTAAAATTTAAAAAAAAACTACACAATATTGTCAGAAGTTAAGTCGAAAATATAGTGTATGAGTGAATGAAAAATAAGAGACTGGAAACAAATATTTAATTTTGTGATAGCATGAAATATGAGCAAGAATAACTATTGTCCAATATCAATAAATTATCTGCAGATAAAGATACATCTTCTCGAGTTTTCTGGCTAAGACATTATTGAAAAATAACAGCAGTTACCTGGAAACTGATCTAAAATAGCTCGATTTCTTATCTTAGATAGGTTTCGTTAATCATATATTTGTTTTATACTAGGTACATAGTATAAAACAAAGTCGCTTTTCTCACTTCGTCCTTATGTATGCTTAGATCGTTAAAACTGCTCACCGAATTTTAAGGTATTTTTTTATTAATAACATGATTCAAAGAATAGGTTGATATGTATAATAACAAAGAAGTTGGTCCACCCGTGCGAAATCGGAACGGCATACTATTATTTACAAATGAATTTTGAGATTACTTTATTTATAAATTTGACATTTATTTTTTTAGAATTATATACACCTCTGAGTATTTTAATTCTCAAAGATATACAATAATACATACTGGGGTGGGGAATATAACTGTATAAATATTAACACTGGATTCTAATTGAAATACTATGACAGATAAGATTTAAAAATAAAAAAAACACGTTAATACGTAATGGGATATAAATTGATCTCATTTTTAAATTGTTTGTAATAAATTAAAGCTTGTAATAAAAATAGAATAAAATAATTATTATAATAATTTGTAATAAAAATAAGTAACTACTTTATAGATATTAAACTGTTATGAACAAATAAATAACTAATTAGTTTCAGTATTTGCACACAACAGTGTCTTGCTATGATTAAATATCTTTGTACCAATTTTTTAACACACATGTTCCACAAATAAATCATTTTTGACCGTATTCGTAGCAGTAAGATCCGAAAAAGAGTGGAATTGAAAGAAAGTGTTAGTGTTAAAATGAGAAAGTGGTCCACTGGTTCAGTCATGTAGAAATAATGACAGATGAAAGACTGACAAAACAGTCCCCGTGTCGGTCCGGGCTCCTTTGCAGAATAGACCATCTGCCTTCCTGCCAGACAGCTCGTAAAAGGCGAGCACAGGCTTACCGTCACTAACACCGTGACATCTGACTAGGTGGTAGAGTTTCGCAGCGACTCACCCGGATTGGTACCACCGCCTTACCTATTCCTGCCGCCATAACATCATGACGTGTTCCGGTTTGGAGGGTTAAGTAGCCGGTAAACTTACTTTTGCTCGAGGCCTAACATCCCGGCCTCAGGTTGGCAACGCACCATTACCATTTTTGGTATCTCTAGGCGGCGTAAATTTCTTTCCATCAGGAAATCCATCTGCTTGTTTGCCTTCCAATATCATAAAAAAAAGATATAGGTACAATGCGAATATCTTTGGATGTAATGTGTGGCAATATTGATGTGTATTGGTATGAATATACATATATATATATATAAACTTTATATAGTATAATAATTTTCATTTTATTTTACCACCTGTACACACCAAAGATGTAAATAGTGTAGCTGAGATCTTAACCTTTTCTCATAAGATGTGTAGGTACTACGAGTATACTGATAATCCACACTAAAGTGGTGATAGGAATTGGTGGCAAGTATCATCCTAGCAAGTTGTTGCAGGATTAACAATTTCATTACCTGACTATCCTTGTGTAAAAATTTGATGATCTTAATTTCTTAATATTCTACCAATAGGCGATGAGGTCTTCTCGTCCCTACGCCACAAAATTGAGACCATCAGTAACACCAGATTAATAAAATCAGTTTAACCATAAGAATAGGTGTCTTCAACTTCGTATTAAATATTTACATCTCGCACAAGAACCTTGACATATTAGGATCGAAAGTAACCTACAGCTTTTCGAAAAGAGTAATCTTTTTTTATGCCAAAATTCATCCAAATTGGATCAGACATTATGACGTGAAAATGGGACAAACGTACACACTTTCGCATCTATAATATTAGTATAGCAATCTTATATCTTTAAATATCACATTCATCAAGAAATATCCGATAATGTCTAGGTGTGGCCAGCATTGAAAATATTTGTACAAATTGCTGTACGTATATGGCAATGTTTCTCTACATGTTATTGCTTAATTTCACCATACTAAGCTTAAAACAATGCAATTATTACGATTCTCAGTCATTAGACAAACGATTTCACTACTAATAACTCTTTTGAGAGAAATATGACATTGATTTTTTTAACTACCTCGTTGGCGAAGTGGTTAGTGCACTGGTATAACGCTAAATATCAATAGAGTTCGATTCAGTTACATGTTCTAGAAGTGTTTTGTGATAACTTGACTGCTTTAGTACAATCTTAGATATTCTTAGAATGAGGTTGACGATGCAACATTACCTATGTGGTATTCGTTACATCTAGTTGCCTTCCAATACCCAAAAATAAGGTATCTATTTGGTTCTTGTTATTTGTTCAGAGATTTTTTTAAGTATGGTCACAATGTTAGTTAAAGTCAAAGTCACTGCTGTTATTCAAGTCCAGGAAGCTGTTTTTTTAAGAATATAAGCCATATTTTATTAAAATCTATTTAAGAGTAATAATATAAATTTCTTTCTTGACGACGCACTCAAATTGGTAGGTAGTTACTGTCGTGATATAAGCTGATACCCTAAGGGTAGGGTAGGAGGTAAAAGAAAATTTACACTGGAATCAGTATATACGACCAATTTTCCTGGTGTGAGTCTGGGCTCCTTTGCAGAATAGACCATGAGCCTTGAATTTCTTACCATTAGGAAATCCGTCTGCTATTTTGTGTTCCAGTATCATAAAAAAATGTTACGACACCATAGACAGACACACACACAGACACGTGAAACTTATGACATCTCTTTTTTCCGTCTTGAGACAATAAGCCAAAGAGAACAGACTAGGTAATATTGGAAATTTTAGGGATTCTTGTTGCCACCTTCCGGTTCGATCATCAGATCAGCTCCATTATAAGTTTCCATTATTTTCCAATTTACACATACATGCAAAATTTGAGTTTATTCGGTAACTGAGAAGTTGATCAAATACTACTTGCAAGAAAGAACAAACATACATACGTTTCCAGTTAAAAAAAAGGCTGTAAAAATACTAAAATATTATATTTAGTCAATAAAAAATACTAAGACAACGCCACGAGAAATAGCTAGTTTCAAAATCAAAATGTGAGCTCCTGTGTAAATTTAAAATGCAAGTTATGCTATTGTTTACTAACAGCTACCTTATGTTTTAATTAGCAGTTAATTTTGGTATTTAGCTCTTGAGAATCAGAATACACACCCAGTGGTTTTCACACATGAATTTCAAGTAGATTACTTACGAAAAGTAAGTTGTTGTAATTAATTCACACTGTAGGGTGTCTATTATGTTTTGAAGCAAAAAATAAATAAAATAAAAGGTGTATAAAATTTCACATCGTGGTATCATTTTCATTTAACATCAACAACATTTTATTAATTACTCTGTGGTCTAGTCCATGTTGCTGCCATGAGATCTCAGGGTTGATTTCCAATTCAGGCAACTAAAAATGCGTTTTATTTTCAAATAAAATTAACGTTGCCTATAATTTGATAAGTGACCGGTGGGCGATAGGTTTTGTCGCCTATCACAATGTGGGACTAAAAGTATCTTTGACTAAACATGGGTGTTCTGGTTATATGTGATATTTCAAAGATACGTACAATACAAAAAAACGACTTCCGTTAATTGAATTTGAATCAAGAGCTAACTTTCGAAAAAAAAACATCAAAATCTGTTTGATATTGACCGAATTTAAATTAATACAAGTACACAAAAATCAAAGCAAAAGAGACATAACGAGAATTAAGTAACATGCCATCATAACTTCTATTGCTTGCCGTTGACGTGTTCCGGTTCGGAGGGTAAGGTAGCCGGTAAATTTAGTTAAGCTCGAGGCCTGACATGCCGACCTTAGGTTGGCAACGCAACATTACCTTACCTTACCTTTGGTGTCTCTAGGCGGCATGAATTTCTTACCATCAGGAAATCCGTCTGCTTGTTTGCCTTCCATTATCATAAAAAAAAACTTCAATTTTGGAATTGGTTCTAAATATTTTATTTTTTTAGGTATATGAAAACCGACTGATTCCAAATGCAGTATGTAAAGTAAATATCAGGAATAAGAGGCACAGTATCCCCAAAGAGGTAGGCAGAAGTAGCCATGAGTAGCTGAAGATACAAGTCTGTCCCTTTTCCGACCCTGGGCAACGTTGTTTTTATTAAAAAAATATAAAATACAATATCTTTTTGTTGCCCGACCCGGTAATCGAACCCGCATCCTAGTGGAGTCAAGTCCTATACCGGATCGCTGGACCAGAGGCAACAAGAAATTTATGACACCTATGTGAGGGGGATAGACGAAACACTTTTACCTCGAGTAATTATAAACACTCGCCTTTCGGTAATAGTACTCTCTTCTGCCGTTGCAGTCAAGAAAAAGTAAACTGTCATAATAATAAAGTGCTCGGACAAAGTGACGTAATATTTTTCTCCTCCAAGTGTTAAAATTAAAAATTATCAACAAAACCCTACTAGTGGTGTGAAATGTATCTAGAACCATCTCGGTCACGTAGCTTTTCAACAAAAATCGCATCTAAATCGGTCTATCCATTTATAAGTTATGATGCCGTATAGAACACACATAATAGACACACAGACGCGTCAAACTTGTAACACTCCTTTCTGTCAAGTGTCAATTCTTCCAATAGGCAATGTTATTATTAATATATTTTTTTTGTTTTATTTATGTAAGTAGTAGGTATCTATTTAATAATCACTGTGTGGAGCACAGGTCCCTAAATTAAACCTGTTTAATCGACAAAATTTCAAAAAATCAGTGAAGTAGTGTTTGGAGTAAGTTGTGAACGTAGCAAATGAATAAAAGTTTTACTGTAACCGGTTTAGTAACTATGGAGAAAGATGTATGTTGCATACAACATAAGCAATAATATTTTTAATAAACATAAAGTGAAATAAAACAAAGTTATCCAATTAATTATCTTTGAAATATTTACTATTAGCCTCTTATGATAATTATTAACTAATTTAGTAGACTAAGACTATTTACAATAAAACTAAATAAACATTTAGGTACATTTTTTCACTTACAAACTAAGTCGACATTGTAACATAGATCAGTTTGAACATTCGACGTTTTCATAGCCCCAAAATTAGGAAAAACTGAAAACAGGTAATACTTTTTTGGTAACTTTAGTTAGCTATATACTATCACAATAAATAAATCTCTTAATAACATAACAATAACTATAAACCTATATCAGTCTTTGAAATGAAAATGTTTGGTGAAATAGTTAATGCTGACACCAACAGATAAAATAATGGAGATTTATCTTTGGCCTAATTAAAAAAAAAGTAAAAATGTCAAACTAAATGTGTCAGCAATTAAATACGGCGTTGAATTAACGTTTCATAATATCTTCTATTGAAAATCCTAGTTGTCTTTTTGGTGTTTCAATGGGAGATTCTTGTATTTGCGGCGAATAAACTAATGGTGATGTAGGTTTATGTGAAAGGTCAAGTAAAGGACTATCAGAAACTTGGCTCGTGGAAGAAACTTCTTGACATCCTTCTAAATGTTCCAAGTGATGTTTGTTAACATCACTGTGAGTTAGAAGATGGGTTTTTAAGTTTGATCTTTGGTTGAAACTTTTGTTACAAACGGGGCATTTGTGAGGAGATTCTTCCATGTGTAAGATCTTGTGTACTGCTAGTGTTCTGGACTGGCAGAATCCTTTTCCACATTCTGTACACTTGAATGGTTTTTCTTTTGAATGAATATACCTGAAAAGAGCAAAAAGACAATTAGCATTTTTATTTTAATAAGATTTCCAAACTCGATCTTTAAAATTTAATTAAATGAGTGTTTAATTTTAATCATGTGAATGGAAGTTATTTCTTATCGCAATAAGAATATATTTAAGTATCATATGGTGTGAAAACAATCTGATATCAAGCTTGTGTGAAATATTTCTAACTAAAATCTCATTCATGTTATTACATCCATCGCTTTCTGAAAACGCGCATTTAGCTAAAACCTTGATAGATGAAGTAACAGCTAAGAGGTCACATTACTTAAAAAAATCTCGTAAAACATAAGAAGTATAGCATTTTGTATGTATGAAGGTAATAACAGATGCGTTGGTCGTAAAATCGTAAACCGGTTGTCAGACCAGCGCGTGCAGGCCAACGCGACCTCAAAAAAAGGTGAAACCTTTTTTTGTCTTTTCTGTGCTTAAGTGAAATGCATTTTAAGTTTACGCTTGTGATAAAATGTCACTCTTTGACATGTTGGTAATAATAAAAGCAGGGTAAGAAAATTGTGTTGTTAATAATATTGTAAATAGAAAAACACGGACCTTATAAATATTTATAAAAGTCAAAGTAAGAAAAACAACCCAAAATGAAATAAAAAAAATAAACTTTAAGTAGGTATATCCTAAAATTTAGTTTAACTTTTTAAGAATTTTCATACCTACCTACTTATAATCACGTTTTGAATATATTTGTTTGTTGTGTAAGTTTAAAAAGGCCTTGTATAAGTTGATGAGGAAAAAACTTTTATTTGGTTTATACTACTGTTATTTTACACTATTTTATTCTTACTTCCTATCTAAATTCTTAAGAAATTTTTGTACGCTATTAACGTATACTAACTATGAACATATTTATATTAAAGACGCTTACCTATGATCTCTCAAATGATCCTGTCTTCTGAACGCCTTTCCGCATATATCACAAGAATAAGGCCTCTCATCTGTATGTGTCCTTTCGTGAATAAGTAAATTGTATGACTTGGTGAACTGTCTATTACAGTATTTACAAATGAACTGTTTCTTCGGCCTAGCACCAGGTACTCCAGGTGCTCTCAATGGTGGAGGATTTCTTCCTGGCATTCTTTGACCCATTGAAGGATATCTTAATGATTGGTGGTACATTGCTGCGTTTCTTATCCACTGATTCACCAGCATTGCATGGTAAGGTGCCGACGGTGGCAAAGTTGCGACTTGTGCTTGAACGTATGACATCGCTGGGTAATATGGTTTATCGTATGGGTATGGGTTCATGGGTCGTAATGGATACTGAGGTGTTGGCCAAGTATGCCTTGATACTATAACCGCTGGTGGTGTTTCGTCGGTTGGTGTATTGGGAGGCGTTGGTAATGGAGGTGATGGCCTTTCTAACTTAACTAAAGCTTCAATCGGAAAATCAGGAGGATAACCTGTGAATAAAAGAAACTAACATTTAAAAACTAATCTTCATTCATAAGCAGAAAAAGAAAAATATTCGTTTGTGTTACAAATAAAGTAGATATTGGACATGATTATAATAATGCAAAATCTAATTTAATCTGTAACTTACAACACTATACTAAATTGACACGGTCTAAATTATCACATAAATTAAATCACATGACTAAAAAAGAATTGAGATTAAAAATGATGTAACAACAACAATAAAACTAAAAATATCCGCAATCAAAAACTAAATCTGAAAATTATCAGCAACGGTTTTTTCAAAAATTTTAATCAATTGTAAACTAAATTTAGTAAAATAACGAATGATAACTTTTGTAAAATGTTTGTGGGAATAAGAAATAAAATTATTTAATAAAATACTCACTCTGACTCCTTTCACTGTGATCGTCTTCTTCCTCGTCAATGTTAATGTCATCAGAACTATCAACACTGTAGTGCTTATCGTCCATTTCCAAATCCATAATCACAGACACAAGTAACACTGATCACTGAACCGGTTCAGACAACCGGCTAGCTTGAGCGCCCAGAGTGTTATGAGCTTGTGTGCGTTAGTTATCGACGCATGCGTTCGGGCGGGGATACATCAAAGGCAACACCGACGCCTGTGTCGGCTACCCAAGCAGCAACGCACCTCCCCAAAGGCGGAGCTTACTCGGTTCTGCCTTCACAAATTGATTGGAAATTATCGCGAAACGCATTACCCATTTCAAGTAAAAGTGTGACAAGGTTGTAATAACTGAAATGTCGTTTTGTTAGTAGAACTTTGTCGCCTTTGGTTATGATGGTTGTCAGTTCGTTTTGGAATTAGCGTGGGTAAAATTTTGGTGACAATATCCCCTTTGTAGTTACAATTGCAAATTGCTGTGATAATTGCATTTTGTAGGCAAGATTTTAATATGTTTGCTTTGTGGATTTTTTTGTTAAAATTATTTTAAAAGGCAGTCTTTTGATTTTAATTCAAATAGATACCTACCTACTTATCTATAGTTAATACTTTAGTATTATTACTAGAACCTTAGAGTATTAAGTTAATAAACCATATTATTCATTTTACGTAAAGGGTCTCGAATGAGTAGAACATTGTCTTTAGTGGGTACCTACCTATATTTATGTATCACAAAATCAAATAAAGATAATACCTATATGGAATGAAACGATATTATGCCGTTATTTTTTTAATGTTTATATGTTTGTTTTTTTTATGTTATTTTCGCATCATGGGCAACAAATTAGTAGATAGTAAAACTTTAATAAATTCAGTGTAGGTAGGAAGTATACTTGTAGGTATAGGTATCATCATAATATAATAAATAGTACGAGGTTTTCCGGGATAAAGATATTTCAGCAAAATCAATCTAAAATGTTACTGAACTCCATATACCTACCTAAATCCAAAACATATTAAGTAAATCATTTTGTTCTTGTCTCTATATTATACTTATATCACGGAAATACAAAGATGAACTAACAATTAATAATACAATATAATTAAATTAAAATGAAAAAAAATTGACCTAATTATTTTAGTTGAATGGAAAAGGAGAAACGCGGACAAAACCTCAGGTGGAGAATAGTTAAAAGCAAGTTAGTTAAAAATACGCATAGGTACAGGATCGGACGCAAACCTATGTCATGCAAAAGCTCATAGATAATACCTAACTCCTAACTCAAACTGGTAGGCACAGAAGTAAAATCACAAAAACTAAACTTCCGTCTAAGTTATAGAACCAAATTAAACTAGCTTACAAAAACAAAAAACTAAACTAAATTAACTCAAGAATCTGTAATGTGTACCTTATAATTGTTTTGTGTATAGAATTGGAAGATAAACAGTCAAATTTCCTAATGGTAAGAAATAAACGTTGCCTATGGACAGTGGATATGAATAATGGTAATACGATAGTCAATTTTTATTCAACATAGGATAAAAATTATCTCTCATTTAACGTCATAACAGGTAAACAATAATAACAACTAAAATTATGAAATACCATAGACACTCTTTCTTTCAGAAAGTATCTTCACGTGTAAATCCCTAAAGAGCTAGGCAGAGGTACAACCAGGGCAACCATGACTAGCCGAAGATATTAAGTTCCACAATGTGATAGGTGGCAAACCTTTCGCCAACCGGGCACATGTTCAATCCCGGACAACGTTCATTTTTGTTAGAAAATTGAAAATAAGTACACATTTTTTCTGTTGCGCAACGTGGGATCGAACCCGGGACCTCGAGCAAACAATTTGGGATTCAGACTTAGATCCAGACTTGTACTAGCAATGGTACTAGAAAATTAAACTAAAGATTTTTGAATTGGTTAACAAATAACGGAGAATTACGGAACAAAAATATGTAGGTGTCGAACATGTATACTTTTTTTAAGTTGGTTAATGGGCGCCAAATATTACAATCTTTGCCTTTCATAATTATATCATCCTTCCATAAGTCTAGCTCTAGACAGATAAATTGCAGTCCTTAATCAATACATAGGTACATATCTTCACGCCAAGTCCCTTACGAATACGCGTGAAGATATTATTATGGCGTCCCTTAAAAAATAAGCAAACCACAGGCGGCTCGTATGCGTTACGTATACGCTTTTTCTTGCTAGCTTAGTGAAGCCCAGAGTTGGATTTAGACACGATGTTACATATCGTATACAACACTGAAAAAGTCAGTATTCGTGAAAAATTATCGTAGGTATGTCACGTTGACCTAAAATTAGAAAAATTAAGCTTTATTACGAAACCCATAGTTCAGTACTAATATTAGCAATTACATTAACAAAAGCCTTTTATTTTCTTATTAGATTAAGTACCAACATAATATTTGAATTTATGTGATATTATTATATTGTAGAACACTAGCCGACCTGGCGAACATTGTATCGCTTAAGATTACTAGCAGTTCGTGGATGGGAAAAATTGAAGTTTTTTTTTATGATATTGGAAGGCAAACAAGCAGACGGATTTCCTGATGTTAAGAAATTCACGCCGCCTAGAGACACCAAAGGTGGTAATGGTGCGTTGCCAACCTGAGGCCGGGATGTTAGGCCTCGAGCAAAAGTAAGTTTACCGGCTACCTTACCCTCCGAACCGGAACACGTCATGACGTTATGGCGGCAGGAATAGGTAAGGCGGTGGTACCAATCCGAGTAAGTACCACCTAGAAGGATGTCACGGTGCTAGTAATGGTAAGCCTATGCTTGCCTTTTACGAGCCGCCTGGCACAGGATGGCAGATGGTCTATTCTGCAAAGGAGCCCGGACCAACACGGGGAAGCTATTATTATTATTATATATTGTTACTAGCTGACCCGGCAAACGTTGTTTTGCCATATAACTAATTAAGTGACGATTGATCAGTTATCGACCCGGGATAAAAAATGACTATTAAAAAATAGGGGTTGGTGATAAAAAGGTGTAAATTTAAGGTTGTATGTACTTTTATATGCTGTATCATAAAAAAATAAAAACAAAAAATTTTGTCTGAAAATTGCAAAAGAAAAATTTAGGGGTGGACCACCCTTATCATTTAGGGGGATGAAAAATAGATGTTAGTCGATTCTCATAGATACCGGATAAGCACAAAAAATTTCATCAAAATCGGTCAAGTCGTTTCGGAGGAGTATGGCAACGAAAACTGTGACACGAGAATTTTATATTATATTACGAGTAGATTATTAGTTATTGATACTGGCCATTAACTTATTACCTATCACATCACATATCTAGATAGGTTAATTCGGGTTTACGTACTCCGTCGATGAAATATATTATTATAATTAGTTCTGATAAACGCCTCTGTGGTCTAGCGGTCCGGTGTCGTACTTGACTTCTTGAGATCATGGGTTCAATCTGGTCTGGCAAAAAAAATTGAAAATATTTATTTTCAAATTTTTGTAAAAATTAACTGGCTGGTTACTTATCATAGTATGGTACTTAGTGTCTTCGGTTAGTCGTGGGTGCCCTGCTTGCGCCTCTGCCTACTACTTCGGGGATACGGGCGTGAAAATACTGGAATTAGTTCCAGAATACCATCACTTTTAGGCACAGTTTTGTACCATCTAGTAAATACATGGTGAGCAAACAAAACTAAAAACTTCGGAATATGAATTTGTATTAAGTATAGGTAGGTATTATAAGTTTAAAAAGTTCTTTAATGAATTAACCTTGTAATATATATGTCTATGCCCTGCATAAAACATGTGACTTTAAATTGATAGTAGATACCTATTAGTTTAAAAAGTATGCTATAAAATTAACTTACTCTCTATAAAAGTCTGCATACACTTTTAATCATATAGTAGGTACAAGTTGTCTAAATAAATAAAAATAAAAAAAAAAACGAAAAGTTCATTTGTCCCCTATGAATTATTTATGTCTGTGATCAGTTCAACCAACCCATCATTAATTTCCATTTTTTTTACTTTTTAAAGACTATCTTCATGACCGTGTCACCGAAAAGGGGGGCAGAAATTCAACCAGGGCACCTACGACGAGACGAAGACACTCAGTCGCACATGGTGGCAAGTCTGTCATCACGTGCGATCAAGTCGAATCCAATACCGGACCTCTAAACCACAGATTCGATATTTCTTTCTAAGTTCTTTCTACAACATTCGGCTTACATCTATGCAGATTTTAATAGTACATGGTGAGCAAATTATTAAAACTGAATACTAAAATAATTAACTTCTATAGGTCATTGTTAACATGAACTTAATGCTCTTGTATATACAGAGTTGTCACAAATACGCCGAAATGAAATGTACACGCAAACAGTCAGGTGAGCCATACGACACGAGCGGCTCCTTTTGTGCCTTCATCAAAAAGACCGCCGCAAACAGACCTTCACAATACCATTTTGTTTGTCAAAAACACGCTACAGGATATTCAGCCCTATCTATATCAGAAGTGGGATAAATTTTCTATACATTTTCTAACTTAAATGTTAAAATAGTTTGTAACAGTGTTCGCCGGCTGCGCTTTGCAACTACACACCTTGTTGAGTCTGGAAGTTGATGGTCACTGAAGTTTCATAGGTAAAAAATTAAACTTAATATTAATATTTGTTTATTTGTTATTCTATGTCACGGAACAGTAGTACAGTATATTTTGTGGATATGTTACGCCTAAAATAAAATATCTTCACGCCCATAATTACGCAGGGGTAGGCAGAGGCACAACCAGAGCACCTACGACTAGCTGAAGATACTAAGTTCCCTAAGTGATAGGTGGCAAGCCTATCTCCAACCGGGCACATATCTAATCCCGAGCGAATTTTGTTTATTACTACTAACTCAAATACTATATCCCAGATATACACTAAGGTATCATAAATACAAAAGTATGTTTCCCTGTTGTTTTATTAGACCATGGATTATATTTGTTAAACGAAAGCATGGAATCACTTTCGTTAGTTATCGTGGCTTAATCGCTTAGAGCAGCGGTCGGCAACCTTTTGGCAGGCAAGGGCCGCAAGGCGCCAAAATAAAATAAAGGTGAGCCACACTCGTAATATTGACCCTAGAAGCCAAATATTCCTACGTATAATTGGTCACGTCCCATAGAAAAAATGAAAATGGGCGGAGAAAAGTTCATTCTTAAGGCTGAATCTACACTATACGCCGTATATTATATGGTCAATCGCGGAACGTTGATAATTTTTTTTGGATATTTATAACTTATTTTCAAGACATTGGCCTCACGGGCCGCAAGTAATAAGTACGTCGGCGGGCCGCATGCGGCCCGCGGCTCGCGGGCCGCGGTTTGCCGACCGCTGGCTTAGAGAGAAACCTATGTACTAAACATACCGTCTTATGAATAATCATGGAGTAAAATTGAATTGATATTATAGTTTGCATTACATTGTAATAATAATATATTTATTTATTGCTCTTCACAAAAACTGTTTCTTTAATACTGTGTTTTAAATATACGGATTAAAATCCAGATTTTGTGAGAGTCGGGTGCCTATGTTAAGTACAAATACTTGAATTACAAGTCACCAGACCCCCACCAATCAAAACGGTACAGATATTGACTCTATATTATATCTAAATAATAAAAGTAAAACAAATTTAATCAACATTAGATACTAGACTAGACATGAAAGAATATAACCTAGGAGTACCTTACTTCGTGTTTATTAATACGACATACATGTTTATTCAATAGCTAGCCTATATATTACAATACCACTGACATTTAGTACCTATTATTTAACACTAGTTGTCACGGGGCAATAGACAGATTTTATCAAAATTTCTTATTACATCAGCTACCGGCAACATAAAGTACCGTCAAAATCAGGTCATTTCAGAGATTAGCTAGAATAAACAAACAGACAGACAAAAATTATGAAAATACTTATTTTGGTATATGTATAATTAACATATTCATATGCATGTATTCACACCAATAAAAAAGTATTTTATAGTTGTACCAAGTGTACCAAGTAATTCTTTTAATATTACAAGGAGACATATCTTCACGTCCATATCCCCGAAGAGGTAGGCACAGGCACAACCAGGGCACCCACGACTAGCCGAAGATACTAAGTCCCACAATGTGATAAGTGGCAAGCCTATCGCCAACCGGGCACATATCCTACCTCGAGCAACATTTTTTTTATTACAAAATTGGAAAACCCAATTTTCTTTTTGTTGCCCGACCCGGGATTTAAACCCGGGGCCACATGCAGTCAAGTCCAACAACTGAACCGCTAGACCACAGAGGCGACATGTGCATTTCATGCATAGATGGATAGATATAGATTATATGACATAAGGTCTTTAAGAAGTTTGATGTCATAAAACATAAGTAATATGCGAGCTGCGAGAATAGCACATCATTGAAGATAAGTAGCTATATATCTATATGTATAAAGATCAATGCCACTTTTCGTTGTAATTTTAATAGGTAACTCAAGAACGGGCTCACCACCTATCCACACCAAATGTTTAGGCTTTGTTTTAACTTAGTAGATGGTTTATGTGAAGTTTGCATTAAGTTGGTCTAGCGGTTCTTCATTTATCACATTTTTTGTAACAAATGAATTCCGTAAATGTCCACCATTTTGTTAAAGGGTATTTTTTAGTCAAATTGAATTTTTTTTCAGGTAAGGATTGTGCTGTCATATTAAAAGATTTCTCAGTTGTTTTTTTTTTGTTGTGTTATGTCATTCATGCGGTCATATAGTGGCCATGTGCACGTGCAGTGGCCGAAGCACGTACAGGGCCATTAGTTTCTTATATTCATTTCATTAATGGATATGTATTAATATAGTTTATGTATGTACCTGTGTGTATGTGTATATGTGTATTTGTGTATGAATGTATGCTTGTATATTTTTATGCAATTATATTTATATTATATTACTAATATGATTTTGTAATTAAAACTTTATTTTTTATTTATATACTGTTAGTGTTTTTTTTGTATTGACATATTATTTTATTTATGTTTAAATTATATGTATAATAGAAATAAATATGTATAATAAAATAATATGGGGGTCATTGGCCAGAAGCGTGCACGTCGCGATCCCTGCCAGTCCATTGGACTGCAATTCTGGCCCGAAAAAGTACCGCAGAGCGGGTTAGGGCGTTCCCTGG